>JAPSES010125352.1:0-16035 GCA_029822895.1 Maxillicosta whitleyi
TATTTAATAACAGGTAGAATATTGGTACAATTACACTGAATTCTCTTGAGACATTTCTGGTTGTTCATATTTGTTCACATTTTTGTAAAAGGCTAGTCTGTAAATGTCGACATTTTTGTGTAATTTATTGACATGTTTTGCAAAATTATACTTTGTTTTGATGTAAATGTTTACAGAGTTGTGAGTATTTATTACATATTATGGTAGTATTTTACAGATTTGACCCACTTTAATTGAATTGTTCTGTTTATGGAACTGAACTAAAATGATTAATATACACTATTAGTTTAATTTTAACATTTGGACCTTTTTGGGGGGCTGGATTTGTCCCCCGGGCCGCATGTTTGACCCCCCTGCCATAGAAGGTCACATAGATTCAATCTTTAACGTAAAAATTCAGATGAGAAAACACACAACAAGCGATTTTTTTATCTTTTATTTTTGGCAACTCTCTGAGCAGACGACACAGAAGTAACGACTCGAGCTGGTTCCATTATAGTAGAAACGCAGCAGAGGAATACAGAGTAGAACCGGTACCATGTAGTGAAAACGGGTCATAAACTTATGTGAAGAACCGACTGGACAGAGGACGCTCTCAGCTTTAGCTTCAATGGAGATAAAAAAAAAAGAAGGACTTATTGATGGAACTGAAACACACACATCTGCCTTAAGAAACATCTGCATGTTTACAATGTGTTTATTTTGCACCAATCAGACGTTCAGTACCTGCTGTTAAAGTTTTAAGGGTTATTTCCTAGTTTTTACTGTTGGCTCGTTCTTTTATTGGAAGCTCCAACAATGAGTCTGGATTCAGCTCAGTCTGAAAATTAACACAATTTATTTCAGATCACAAATAAAGTAGATACTCCATGAACAAAGAGCCCTGATCACACAGTGAATTCTGCATTAACCTCCCTGTGGGCGGGCCTTTAAATTAGCGTTATCTTATCTATGTCCAGCAGATGAGGGACCTCAACTCTAAACTCACACCAACATTTAAGTTTACGTCTTATCACCTAGGTTTGACAATGCTATGTGCGTGAATGTATCTGTGTTTAGACGTGGATCTAAAGAAAAAAAACAGGTACTTTTTTATATAGTATATAGATGTTTTCCATCTGAACATGCTAACACATAAACCATAAATCCTGGTCACAAAGGACTCACAGCTAACATTATTGAAATAAAACAGATTAAACAAATGCATTCTGTAATAAAACATTGACTAAGTAAAAAAAAAAAACATTTATCCTATTACCTCAATATATGCTTTTAAATAACATTTCTTTCTTTATTTAACATTTATTTGCAAAAATGTACCGTGAAACCAAGTCAAATTGTAGTAAATGCACTTAGTACAGTTTGACTTTGTTTCACCATGATAATAGCGGCAAGTGTTTGCAGTATGCAGAGGTCAAAGGTCACACTTTGGTCTGTAATGCAGTAATGCTTGAAAAAGAACACTCAAATACCCAGAGTTCTTGTCAGTTTACATGTAAATGTTTATGAACGAATAGGTTTTACTATAAAGGCAGTATGTGTTGACTTAAAATGTAGTAAATGTTCCAATACTTAAGATGAAAACAAAGTGAATTTGCTCAGTTGCTGTAATTACTATAATGTGTGACTGTATGTCCATGTAAAGGCAGTAAAACCTATAAAACTAATATATTTTGCCTGAATGTTCAGATGCAGTATGACTGACAGTCACGTCACTTGAACCAAATGGATCATACACTCATAATTAAATATCAAAACAATGAAATGACAAAAACTGAGGCACAACAGGAAACTGAAACCACAGCATCAACCATCAAACTGAGCAGTAAACTGCCAGTCTGTGTAGTTCTGCTTTAAAAAGGATCTAAATGTAATTTTTTAAACTTTAAAATAATTAAAAATCACCTAAAATCTTCCTCATAGTGTTTATATTATATATATGTGAAGTTGTTTCAAAGATGCCGATGTATTTGAACAGATATGAAAGGCATGTATTTCCACTGAGGGGCCGCATTTGTGTGACCAAGAGTGAGTCAGGATGAGAACCAGAAGGAAACAACTGTCAAAGAAGTGATAAAAGTAGTGTCGTTTCCACCGGACTCAGCTGTAAATGTAAAGAATGGAGTTGGATGGTAAATGTCAGTGTTTTTTCTACATCAGTGAGTTTGATTCTGAGGCTTATGAAGGTATACTGTTATTATGGGATGTTCTTATCTTTGCTAAGTTGCTGTTTGTTTATCCACGTTTCAGACTAAACTGTGACAGTTCTGACTCTGTTGGATTCAAACAGATCTTTAATTACTGACAACACAAACAGGAAACAGGTGATTTATGGTTTTACTGTGACTCTTTTCAGCCTAAAAACAGAACTAAGCTAACGGCTATAATGTAAACTATCAGCTGATGCAGCATGTGAACATTATAAGACCATGTTATTTTAGTGACTGTTAAATAAGTGTATGAGTTTTAATAAAACTTTATGAAGCCGTAACACAGATGAGCTTCATTTATTCAGTGACTGATCCACTTTATGGATACATAGGGTTGGTTACATGATGGTTCTGGTTCTAGATGGGTTCTGGTACCAAACTGACCCTTGCTGGTCAGAGTCTGGAGTATCAGTACCGCATTGAACCAAATGCTTCCTGGTTCTACTTTACTGTGTTTAAACATTATTATGACTCTATGTATCAAAAATAACTCTGACAAAACAAGTAAAAACCAGAAGGAAAAGTATCAGACAGAACCCAGCTACAGAGAACTTTGTGTAGAACCCATCCAAACACACGCCTAGTACTGACAGGATGTAGTCTGAAGTGCTTTATCTCCTGATATGAAGGAAAATGTATACAGAGATGTTTCCTCTCAGATGTGGATCCAGTTTATCATGGCTCACATCAGGACCCGAGGAACCACACGTTCTGTTTGACGTTCAACCTAGAGAACCGCGTCAGTTTGCTGGTTTCTAATGGAGCTTTGTTCTGTCGGTTCCAGGGGAAGATGAGGCGGACAGAAATGCCGCTGCATAAGCAGCAGTCGATGCCCTGTTTTGGAAAAGGTGAGTGTGTAAAACCCAACGGTTCGAATGCCAGTGAAGTTCTGCTGAACTGAGGCAGCAGCCTCCAGACATCTGAGGAATGTGAAGTGTTCTCTATTTTTAGAACCTCACAGCCTTATCTCACCGTCACAGCTGTTACAGAACTGAGGAAAAAAACATTTACATCTGCACAGTTTCACCTCACACGTGCTTGTTTACATTCATCCAAGTATTAACCATGGAGTCATCTTCATCATCTTCATCTTCAGGGCTTTGGTTTGTCTCTGCACTCATCTAGTCTGGATCAAACAACGCAGTCCCTGCAGCGACTGGTTCCAGGTTTATTAAATCCGGTCCAGTTCCAGCCAGACTGGTTTCAGTTTCCTGGTATTTTGCTGTGGTTCGTGTGTGTTTAGTGTGTGTATTTGCGTGTGTGTGTGATGCTTCATATTGTGTTTGTGTATTACTCCAGTGTTTGTACAGTGTGTGTGTGTGTGTGTGTGTGTGTATTAGTGTGTATTAATCCTTACTTAAACATAAGTTTGCATATATCAGACTATAAACCCCAAATATCATTATATGTAAATGATGTTCTACTATATAAACGAAAAACACACATCACTATTATATACAATTGGAGAAAAATAAGTGAAGTTTTTTTTCATTATTTCTACAGAACTGTGCAGGTTAAACTCTATCAAACCAACACTAAAGACCATAAAGATTCAGACTCAAACCTCATTAGACTATTGAAGTTAAACACTAACTACACTAACTTACTCATACTTAACTGAAAAAAAAAAACCCACTTTGTACCACTGATGAGTTTACTTTCCACAGAATACTAACACTTCCTCTTTATGCCTGTGTGGTTTTGTGTGAACATGACACTTCCTCCTGTTTCAGAGATAAAACTAAGACCAACACACGCCGTTGGACGTGGTTTGATTCTAGATTCTACTGTGGATGTGAGTTCTAATAATATCTGGTAAACACATCTCTGTGATGCTTTAGACAGCGTCAGATCTGTGTCCATATGTTCACACGTGTTTACACCGGTGTGAAGCCCCACCCTCCATGACAGCTGCTGTTACCATGGCGCCCTTAAACATCCCAAAATAGAGACGATGGACACACAAGACGATAGCGATGAGAGCTGCATCGGAGGAGAAAAACAGGGGGCGGAGCCTCCAGAACCCAAACACAGAGTCTGGACCAGAAGAGACCACTTGCAGAGACCTACAGAGACCCACAGAGATCAGATCTACAGAGTCTTACAGAGTTTAGACCACCAGAGACCACATCCAGAGGCCTACAGAGACCACATCCACACAGTCCTACAGAGTCCAGATCAGCAAAGACCACTTCCACACAATCAGGTCTACAGAGACCTGTAGAGACCTATAAGGTCCAGATATACAGAATCCAGATCTACAGAGTCCAGACCTACGAAGGCCAGGACTACAGGATCCAGGTCCATAGAGTTCAGGTCCACAGAGACCTCCTAACTGACCAAGATAAGAGTCAGATAAACGGTGAGGACGGACACTGACGCAGGAATGACCCAGATCAGTGCAGAAGGTAAGACCTGGTGGACCAAACCGGACCACATGAGACCACACTAAACCAGACCGATCCAAACTGAACCAGACCAAACTAAACCCAGTTAATGAATCTTTTTGTGTCTAAACAATGGAAGTTTTTCAAAACAATCCATGGTCAATGTTTGATTCATCAGCATCTTCATAAACACTTGTATCATAAATAAACAATTAGAAACTAAAACCAGGGCTCGAAAATAACATTGACTTAATCTGATGAAACCTAATCTAACCTGTTTTATGTTAATTCTGTTAATTATGATTGTGTTTCCCTAATCACATGCGACATATACTGATGTTTTCAATTCATGTAGTGAAAAAATAATGGATTAAGTCATAAATAATAAAAAAAAACAACTACATTTTAATATGACCATTACCTTTTTGTTCCAGCTCGACACTTATGTTACTGTCAATATTTAAATCTGAAACTATTTCAATAAGAAACATTGAATGGAACAATTAGTCATTCGCATTCACATGCACGTTGGCCACGCCCCTTTGCTTTCCCAGAACGCTGATCCTGGATCAGGTTTCTCCAACTGTGAGAATGTGGGTCAGGGTCATGGCGTGGCTGATCAGCTGTTGTGTCGGGGGGTCTACACGTGCTCAGTGGCTCGTCGTACGTGACGGCCACTGATACACGAGAAACACAAAACGCTGACCTCACAGAGTTTTTACAGTAAAACCTGCAGGAGGTGACTTTAGGACCTTTCTCTGGACAGACCAGGTGTTGAGACGTTTGGTCCTGTTTCAGATCTAATTTAAGTTATGTGATTAGTTTATTGATTATAGTTGTATTTGTAGCTTTGGTCTGCTGATTACATAAACCCCCCTGGACTCTTTCTGGTCCAGGTCCTGGAGATTGGACTTTAATAGACCCATCAGAACCTGGTCCTGTTCTACCTGAGCTGCAGATTCAGGACTTGTTGTTTGTCTGTTTGATTATTTTTACAGTTGGTTTTATCTTCTTTAGTTTAGTTTGACCAAAGTCTTGTCTAACATTTGTTACTGTCTTTTTTTTTTTTTTTGCCATTTCCATTTGTCATTTTGTTTGTTTCTTATATGCATTCAATGGAAGTCTCATCACATGAAGACACAACATTTATTCGCTCATTTGGTTTCTGTTGGATTTGGCTGAATCTTGCATGTCCATTAAATAAACTACAAAAAACTGTAAATGTTAAGGGAAATTATATTGAAATGTATTATTTCATAGAAACAAAACAGTAAATCTAAAATAAAATTCCACAATAAAACTAATCTAATATTTAATCCTAAATGGAACATTCACTATCTACTGTTAAAAAATTATATTGTGTAAAATATTAGTGGGAGAGCGGAGAGAAAATCTTAAACCTTTAGAGGAAAAAACCCATTGATTTAACAACCATAAACATTAAACAGACTTCCTATCTACGTGATGATTTACAAGGTTAAATAAGATGGATGGCCTGGTCTAAATACTGGAACACGAGACCAAATGTTCTGGTCTAAATACTGGAACACGAATCCAAATGTTCTGGTCTAAATATTGAAACACAAGTCCATAATTATAACGTGACGTTCTAGAAACGGAGCCAGGAAAACACTTCGCCCTCCAGGAAATGGTGCCAGGTGTTAACAGTGTCATCTCACACAGATTGAGTTTCATGTTCTCAGCACTGGATTCGATGTGGATCAAATACCAGCGCAGTTGCATCCTGGATCTGGCCCAGTGACCCATAATCTGCAGCGTTAATATTAATAGTAACTGTGATGACATGTGAATATTCCGACGTCTGCGACAACGAGAAGTCGCTGAAACCTGACGAACATCTGTGACCCACAGACGGATGAAAAATATAAAACAGCAAAAACTGAAGGAAATATAGAAACTGCGTTAAATAAAAAGAATGAACAGCAAAACCAGGTTCCATTAAGACGTTTATCACAATATCTGTTAAAAGTAAATAAAACACAACCTGAATAAAACGGACTGAAATGTTCTGAATTCACTGAGCGTGAAAAAAAGTAGTGTAAAAATAGGACTTGAATCATAAACAGGACTTTTTCCCACAGAATAACGGACCTTCAGTCCATTTAAAGACATAGTTGGAAACTGCAATAATAATGTTGATCTGTGGACTCCCAGGAATGGAACGCTCTCATGTTAAAGAACCGACATCTGAGAAACTCACAGTAAATATTTCCCATCAAAATGTACGGCTGAAGTATTGACCCAGACCCAGCAGTTCCCGTGCCTCTGGGGTCAAAGGTCATGCTGCCGTCCACTCTGTTTACTGTACAATCCACCGGGTCAACAGAACACATCAACAGAACACACATCCAGGCCTGAAACTGGAGTCGACACCAGAGCTGTTTACTGGATGATTTAAGACCGGACGAGTCCAGCAGCTCGTGATCATTTCAACACCAACGTCTACTTTTACAAAGACAAACATAATGTTGTGTTTCTTTAACACGTCGTCATTTATGAGACGAAACCCAACACGTCAACATAAGGAGATGATGAGTGGACCAGAACCACCAAAACAAACAGACACAAAATGAATCAAATGAACATATTGAAGAGACGCAGGCATCGTCCATCGTGTCCATAAACATGTCCTTGACCCACGCTGACAGACTTCCACCTCCCATCGTGGTCAGACTTCCATGATGCACTGTGGTAGGGTTTGAGTGTTTCTTCTCCATTAACTCTCCACTTCTTGTTCTTTCAGACATGCCAAGGCATTTTCCCAAAATGTCGATGAGTGAGGTGGATGAGAAGATGTGTAAGCTGGCAGAAAAGGTGTATGCGTCGGCACTGAAGGAGGAGGACACCAAGGACGCCATGGCACTGTTCACGGTCCCGGAGGACTGTCCCATTGGCCTCCATGAGGACCGGGAACGAGCCCTGCAGAAGGAGATGGCCCAGCTCAACTGCCAGGAGTCCGTAAATAGGTGAGACGCGGGTATGGAACCGGGTCCTTGGGGTCCACGGGATCAGATCCATGGGACTAGGTCCAGTTGAGTCTTATTGTGTCCATCTTGTGTCTGTAGGAAGAAGAACCTGATGCTGAAGCGTTCGCAGTCGCTATCATTGCAGATTCCTCCTGAATGGTGTTTGTCAGTGGTTTCTCCAATGCTCTCCCCGGTCGTACCAGAACCAGGTTTAGCCATGGCTCCCCCAGAATTCCAGAGGGTCACCATCAGTGGAGACTACTGCGCAGGGGTGAGTCCACATTGAATTCAATTTAAGTTTATTTATATAGCCCAATATCTGTAGATCTCTAGATTGCAGATCTACAGAAACGTCTGACAGCTAATCCTGGTTTTGTTCGCCGTGTCAATACATCATTTCATCCTTGTTGAAAAAATTTTATTGTTGTATTTATTTTTCTTTGGAATAAATATGTATAGATATATATCTAAAGTATTTTAACTCAGATACTGGATTTCCTTGTACATTTCAATGACCTAAAGAATCAGAAAAGCAAGAAGGCTGAAATAGGACTAAGGTTCGGTCCTCTTGGGCCAGGACTTTTAGACATTTGGACGACTCTTTGATCATCTGCTGCTGCTCTGAACCTGGTTCTGTTTAACCCTTCTTGATCTCATTCCAGATCACCGTGGAGGACTATGAGCAGGCGGCAAAGAGTCTGCTCAAGGCTCTGCAGATTCGAGAGAAGTATTCAAAGCTGGCATACCACCGCTTCACCAGAACCACGGCCCGGTACCTCAGCGAGGCCCGGAACGAGAAGTGGAAAGTGGAAGACGAGGTCCTGCCAGGTAAAGATGTTCTGGTCCGATCCTATCATGTCCAATGGTACTGATAATGTCAGATATCATTATATCAAAGGTTAAAGGCTGGTGTTTGGTTTCATCTGAATGTTGGAGAAACTGGACATTTACGGTTCAAAAATATTGATAAAAGACAGAAGAACATGACGTGCAGGCTTGAAAACCCTTATAACACTTATCAGTCGCACTACTGCCACCTTGTGACCTGACTTGTGCACTAGGCATGCCAAAGT
Organism: Maxillicosta whitleyi; assembly: GCA_029822895.1. Taxonomy (NCBI): domain Eukaryota; kingdom Metazoa; phylum Chordata; class Actinopteri; order Perciformes; family Neosebastidae; genus Maxillicosta; species Maxillicosta whitleyi. Next base: position 8,658 of record JAPSES010125352.1, read on the forward strand.
TTTTGGACGGACGGACAGATGGCCAACTGATGGCCAAGGGTAAAAACACTGAAACAAAAACAACCTCCCAAAAAACTATAATTGAAAACCTGGACTGATATGAATGGATGGATTTAATGAGACATCACTGTTCGATCATTGTATTGTTGTGTTGTGTCATTGCATTCCTGCAGACATCTGGCCGTACCCTCATGAGGGCGTGGACCCCTACTCTATGGAGGGGATTCCTGAAAACCTGAACTTCCATCTACAAATGAAGGACGGTATCATCCATGTCTATGATGATGCTGATGCCCTCAGACAGCAGCGACCACACAGCCTCCCCTACCCTGACCTCGAGACGTTCGCTGTTGACCTCAGCCACGTCCTTGCCATGATCGCTGATGGACCGACGTACGTACACAGAACCCTGTCCACCAACCAAACCCCAACCCTAATCTTAACCCATACCTCAACCCTAACCCTGAAACCCATTCTCACCATGATTACCAATGAGGTGATGCATGTACATAGAACCCTGACCCTAACCATCAACATGTTTCCACCTTTCCTGAATGGTTGTTTTCAGGAAGACATACTGCCACCGGCGGCTGAACTTTCTGGAGTCCAAGTTCTACCTCCATGAGATGCTGAATGAAATGGCAGAGCTGAAGGAGCTGAAGGGCGTCCCACACAGAGACTTCTACAATGTCAGGAAGGTCAGGAAACCACTGATTGTTCATTAAACTGTTCTTCTACAGTCAGACTGTTCAACCAGGTAACGGTTCTGATGAAGTTTCACTTACACCTCTGGTTTCTGTCCTACCAAGTCATGTGTGTAATGAAGTTAAATAAGACATTTAACTTCATGAAACTGAACTTCAGGAACCAAATAACTCATGAGTTGATCAACAGAATAATCTACAAATTAATCAACTATGAAATTAAAATGAAGTCTTCTTTGTTCCAGTGTTTGTCCAGTTCCTGGGTTTATGAAGGACTTGGAGGGAGTCCATCTAAACACACCCTGTCCCCATGTATCAATCACAGGTGGATACCCACATCCATGCCGCCGCCTGCATGAACCAAAAACATCTGCTGAAGTTCATAAAGACCACATACCAGACAGAAGAGGACCGTGTGGTTCTGGAGAAGAATGGCCAGAAGATGACGCTGAAGGAGGTGTTCCTCAAGCTCAGCATGGACCCGTACGACCTCACTGTGGACTCACTGGACGTTCACGCTGTAAGAAATATCAGAGTACTTATGTTAGACTAACCCTCACCAGGTTTATGGTCAAACTCAAACCAACGTTCACAGTCTTTGGTGGAATAAAAATCCACTTTACAATTCTTTTTGCAGGGAAGACAAACGTTCCATCGCTTCGACAAGTTCAACTCCAAATACAACCCGGTGGGAGCAAGTGAACTACGAGAGATTTACCTGAAATCCGACAACTACATCAGAGGAGAATATTTTGCACGACTTATTAAGGTAAAAATAATCTGACTTCAACTCCATCAAACTGTTTGCAGATTCATCCATGTCTTGAACTGGTCCACATGGAGGTTAGGGACATGTTTTAGTTCATCTGATCTGACATTCTGCAGATGCTTATCAGCTCTCAAATGTATTGTGGTTTTGTCGTATTTCAGGAAGTAGCCAAAGAGCTAGAGGAGAGTAAATACCAACATGCCGAACCTCGTCTATCCATTTACGGTCGCTCGACCAGTGAATGGGAGGGATTGGCCATGTGGTTCATCGAGCATAAGGTGCACTCGCCAAATATGAGGTGGATGATCCAGGTCCCACGGCTCTAGTAAGTTTATCTACAGACTTAGAGTTAATCAAACAGAAAATAAATGAAGAAATAACTAGTATTCCAATGATAGTGTTGTCCAAAGCTCTGAACAAAATCTACTGTAATTCCTTAAAATATCTATTATCTAAAACATGATTCTAATAATTAAGAAGGATGGATGGATAATTAATTAAATAACCCTTTGGCTCTCAGTGACATCTTCAGATCAAAAAAGTTGGTCCCAAACTTTGCCAAGATGTTGGAGAACATCTTCCTGCCATTGTTTGAAGCCACAGTGAATCCACAGAAGCACAAGGCGATCCATGTGTTCCTCAAATACGTGAGTACCATGTCCATAAGAACCGAGATTTGGAAATTAAACGAAAAAGTCTTCTTTAAATCGGTCCAAAATGTGACAAGATGGAGGTTGCGTCATTCCAGCACTGATTAATCTGATTAAAACACTGGAATAGACCATCACCTGACACATCTCTGACATTTTAGAAAGAACAACTTGTTCAGAATCAACCATCAGAGAACACGTCACAGTGAACTCTATTAACGCAGTACAAACTACCTCCATACATGTAATTAAACATCGCTGATCCATGGTGGTAAATGAGTGTCCTCTGACCTAAAACAGGTCACAGGGTTCGACAGTGTGGACGACGAGTCCAAACACAGTGACCACCTGTTCTCCTACAAAAGCCCCAAACCAGAGGAGTGGACCACGGACAACAACCCGCCATACACCTACTACCTGTTCTACATGTACGCCAACATCATGGTCCTCAACAACCTGCGCAGGTATGTCTGCAGGCAACTGCAACCACGACGTGACCTCAACCCACGACTTGACTGCGATTCACAACACAATTGGAACCACGACACAACCGCATCCACAACCTGCCACACACCTACTGTCTGTTCTACTTGTACGCCAACATCTTGATCCTCAAATCATCATCATCATCCTTATCATGATGGAAGAACGCTTCAGATGATCCTCCATCTTTATTTTCACATTTTATTTGTTGTGTTTAATAGCTGATGATGTTTGATCTTCTTGATGCATGTCCTGATGGTTCTTCATCCGTTTCCATTCTTCTGATTCATTTTCATTATCGTGTTAATGCATCGTCAGGGAACGAGGCCTGAACACATTCCAGTTCCGTCCTCACTGTGGAGAAGCTGGTTCCATCACCCATCTGGTGTCGGCATTCCTCACAGCAGACAACATCTCCCATGGCCTCAACCTCAAGAAGGTCAGTCCAGAATACATACCAGGTTTGGAAGTGCAGACCCATGCATCCAGAACTCCATGTGGCTTACATGTCCCTGTGTTCCTCAGAGTCCAGTTCTCCAGTACCTGTACTACCTGGCCCAGATCCCCATCGCCATGTCTCCACTGAGCAACAACAGCCTGTTCCTGCAGTATTCCAAGAACCCACTCAGAGAGTTCCTCCACAAAGGCCTGTGTGTGTCACTGTCCACCGATGACCCCATGCAGTTCCACTACACCAAGGTCAGAACCAGAACAGCTAATAGAACCAGAACCATGAGGACCTAAACCAGATGATATTAATTACATGTGGCAGGACAGAGTTGCCAATAGTCCAGAAAAGTACGGTATAATGGGTTCAACCAATGACACTTTAGAACTCAAGGGTTCACTTCCTGTTCTCAGTGTCACATGGTTTGTACAAGCACCGCCCTTTTAGCTCATGTTCCATTCACCCTTAAACGGAAAAGGGAATGTGATTTATAAATTTCTAATGATTATTTCACCCAAAAATCAAACAAAGGTTAGATCCATTAAGGCTATGGCGACGCAATGAATGGACATAAAATGACATTTTCAAATCAGAACAGAAACTGAGATCAATTCAAATGTCATCAAGGTGAGAAACGATGAATAGGAAAATAAAGTCAATTATAAATAAACCAATGTTCATCATCAGTAAAATGATGATTAGTTTCATTTTATTGATCTCATTTCATTTGTCCACACATCCTCATCACCTCTGCCTACACCCAATCAGGAGACAGGAAGTGACCTGATCCCGTCATGGGTGAAGTGAATGATCTGTCATTTTATAAAATAGAAGGTCTTTGATTAAACCAACAATAACATAATACAAAGATCAGGAAAAGATGGACATCAAAAATTTTGAGTTTTACATAAAACAAATTTAAAACTGAAACAAATTTTTCCACTTCTGGTCAAATTTGCTGAGTTTTTAGTTTATTAATCATCAAACTAAAAGTAAAATAAATAAATTAAGAATAAGATGTTTGACAGCTGAATGTTTAATATAAATCACAATAATGCACTGATGTTTTAGTAGATGTAGTGGTTGAATAATATGGGCGTGGCCTGTTTCAGGAGGCATTGATGGAGGAGTATGCCATCGCCGCTCAGCTGTGGAAGCTCAGCACATGTGACCTGTGTGAGATCGCCAGGAACAGCGTTCTACAGAGTGGACTCTCCCATCAGGTATCACTCTGGTCTGGTTGAGGGCTGAAGCCGGTTTCATTTATTTGGTGGTTTTGTGTCCTGAGGGTAATGGAGTCCCAGTGCTAAGAGTATTTTGGCATCAGTGACATGCATGATGGGGTGATGAATATAACTGGATTTATTAGACACATGGATTTGATTTATTGGAGCTGGAGGATGATCACGTTCCAACAGATGACAGAAAACGTGCTCGCTGTATTTGTTTAGTTCATGTGATTTTTATTTTTGTGGCTACACCAGAAACTAAAACTTCAGATCTGGCAACATAACTGACATGAGGATGACGAAACAAAGGTTTACTGGTGCTTTAGAGGCTCATTACTGCCACCAGGTGGACTGAAGTCACTACAGTTTAATGGCCTTTAATGGTCTCATTTCTTCTCTTTTGCTAAGTGGAATATGTCTCCTGGTGGTAGAATAACTGAGTATAACACAGGTTTAGTTGACTGTTTGGGTTCGTATCACAATGGTCTGACACTGATCCATAGACCCAGGATCAGTTTCCGTCTGAAAAAACAAACACATGTTCACACTCAACTGGTGTCACTTGGTCAGTGTTGTTTTTCTTTAGGGTATGAGGTCAAATAAAAGTTAATGCAGTGTTATTGACCTTTTTTGGCTCGTGACCCCATTTTAACATCACAAATTTCTGGTGACCCCAGACGCTCAAAATGGAGACTTTTCTTTTTTTTTTTTTTTTTTTTTGCTAAATTTAATTAGTTTTTGATTATGTAATATATTGCTATACTATGTTGCATATTAATGTTAATTTTAGGTGACATTTAGGCAATATATATAATGCACCTTTTTGGAGTCTACTTCTCAATTTCTCTTGGAGATGTCTTAGTGTGGCCAGGTGGGTGAACAGTGAACACCTCTTTCTATTCTGTTTGGTTTTCTGTTCGGGCAGGTTGAAGTGTAGGAACACATGCAGTCACATGATTGCATCAATAAAAATATGCCCTCTCAGATATTATAATCTGCATTTTATTTGAACTGGATTTTTATTAGGAAAAGTGTGTGGTGTTTTTAATTAGAATTGAATAAATATTGAATCATTTAAAAAAAAAAAGTATATATATTAACATTTTTAAAAAAAAATCAATTATTACAATTTCAGGCAACCCCAAGGTAGAAAAACACTGGGTTAATGGTTAAGACAAGGCAAGTTAGTTTGTATAGCCCATTTCATGTACAGGACAATTCTAAGTGCTTTATGTGCTTAAAACTTAAAAGGCATCACAAGAGGCATAAAAAGAAAAAAGTTAAAATATAAAAACATTAAAATTAATATAGACATTAGAGCTGCAGTAAACAATACTGTTTTCGGGCCTGATTTAAAATCCCCTTATTATCCCATTAGGGTAATTCGGTCACTGCATTTTACCCATAATGCACACGCGCAGTAAACATTAGCAACTAGCATTAGCATTAACCGTTAGAATCACCGCAGCACTTAGCACACACAGTAGAAGCGGTGAGCTAGCATTGAAGGAAAAACAAGTGTTTGTGTGTAAAGTGGTTAAATTACACTTTGTGAAAAAACATTTTCTCGCCTCCAGGAAAAGAAACACTTCCTGGGTTCTAACTACCTCCAGGACGGACCGGAAGGAAATGACATCCGTAGAACCAACGTGGCCCAAATCCGGATGGCGTATCGGTACGAAACACTGTGCAACGAGCTCAGCTTCTTGGTGGACGCCGTGAAGGCGGATGTCTGATTTACCGACGGCACCTGAATGCATCATCTGGAGAAAAAAGAAGGTACAATGAAACTGCAATTTTAATCTGACTTTTATCTGCGGTCACTGAGCTGAAGGTTAAAGGTCATTCTTTACAGATGACGTCACAGTGGTTCATTTTCTACTTTTAAAGGTTGAACTCTTTGTTGTCATTAAATAAAGTTTAAAAAAAAAGAAAGAAAGGTTGAACTCTTAAAAAAATGGTTGAACTGTTGGTTTTGCGTGTTTTGACCGACAAATTCTTCTGATTAATTGAATAAACCAACACATTCTCTTTAATTTGTTTGATAATAATCGGTCTGTATTTTCCGTTTCTTTTTCTATAACTCTATGAAAATGCACGGTTTGAGCCTTTTTTTTTTTTTTTTTACTTAAAGGTGTCCTTTATTACAAACTTGGCACCTATGATGAGACAATGTGTGAGATTCAACATCACGTACTGACTTTTATTGTGAAATGCCACAGGAAGATCCAATTTACTACCGAAGACTCTATTTTATTTTATTTTATTTATTTATTTTTGCATGGTTGAAATCTTTCACTCAGGTCCCACTTCAGCGACGTCAACGTTTCCTGTTGAATTGAATTTGAATATTTTATGTTTTTATATATATTTTATCACATGTAACTAAACCTTTGAACTGTGACTTTGTGTTTTTTCCTTTAGTCTCATATGACTGGAATCACGTTGGATGTTTCCAGACCAGATGTTAAATCTGACAAGTAGACTTCGCACAAAGTCAGCAGACGCCCCCTGGTAGAAGGTAATGGGACTGTGGTTCTGTCTTCGGTGGAAATAAAGCTGGAAACTCCTAAAAAAAAAAAAAAAGCTCCATTAAAAGCAACCATCAGAGCAGGGGGTGTCAAACATGTGACCTGGGGAGCAGTACTGTCCTACCAAAGGGTCCAGTCCGGTTTATGGGATGAATTAGTGAAATACAAAATTATATTAAAGACATTAACAATCAAGGATGTTAAAATAATTTTAGTTCAATTCTATCTAAAGTGGGTCAGACCAGTAAAATACTATCATAATAAACAATAATTAATGAAAACCACACATTTTTCTCTTTTTTATTAAAAAAAGGAGTAAAATTACACAAATGTTTACATTTACAAACCAGCCTTTTATTAAAAAAAAAAAAAAAGTGAGCAAATATGAACCTGAAATGTCTTAAAAGGATAGTTTTGTATTTTTACATGTATCTGTATTACATTCCCTCATCAGTATAGTACATCCACACTGACTTACCCCAGACAGTGTCCTGTGAGCCCAGTTCTGGTCTGGTTTGGGTTGAAACCGATGTAGTCCGGTGAGTTTTGCGGGGGAGGGGCGGG
>JAPSES010125371.1:0-16035 GCA_029822895.1 Maxillicosta whitleyi
AAGAATTAAAAACGAAGCAATAACAATAGGGCCTTTGCCGCCAGGTCAAAGGTCACTCTGACACACATCTTGTGTGTTTGAGAGTGACCTTTACCTGTCGGCTTGGTCCTTAATAAAAAAAAAAAAAAAATCAAAGCAGTAGAACATAATCTTACCGACAGCTGTCAGGTGAAGAACTGCTTTCCCCAAGGTACTGTTATTTTCTCCATAGTACCAGATTGAAAGCTTAAAAGTAAAAGCACAAGTTATTTCTGCACTTTATATCTGCACATAACAGATATTTACTTTGCAAAGTCACACTCAAGTAGATTGAACTTTAGCACTATATATTGAATCATAAAAATCAATTTTAGGTTGTAGATTAATATAATTTTAAAAATTCAGGCTGTAAAAATGATGAAATCCAAAATGCAGAAACTTTAAATAAGTCTGTAATTATCTGCAGCTGTTTCTGAAAAATACTGTACATTCAGTCATGACTGAATTTGTCTGTTTTGTCCGAATTCATTTTCACATAAATCTAAAACTTCTTATGTATGACCTGTATGGCCTATCTAACCTTGCTGTCATTTTCCTCTTCACTTGCATGGCTCATGGTGATCAGAACAGTAGAGTCCTCATCCAGTTTGATGGGAGAGAGGTGGGATGAGAGGTGAGGCTGGTGGCTGACACGGCACTTAATTTTGGGAGAACATTTCACAGAAAAGGCTTTGGTAGCCGGGGGTGCACTCCTGCAAACGTAACAGACTTTATTTAAGGCGCAAGCAGTTTTTATGTTTACACAACACAGATATTAATTAAACACAAACATAAGATTAGACGTTGTTGAGTAAACAGGTGAGCAAAGGCACATATATAATCATTACAACTTGTAAAAGAGCAGTGCTGCTTTCAGGGCACATTTTTAATTATGTTAAATAAAACCACAAAAACGCAGAGACGTGATTATTGACAATGGAGCTGTGAATAGACTCTGCAGAGGATCTACAACAGCAAAGTAGTTAAATAACAGGTGTTGTTCTCCCTATAGCTTTGTTATTGAGCTTGAATGGACTGAAATGAAAAGGGGGCATTTTCCATGTCTCCTTTAAAAAAAAAAGGGGACTGAGGTGAGGACATGGCTACACCCACTGGGACCAGTCTGGACTTGAAAAACTGCAAGACCGAGTAAAGGTATTTCAAGAGTTTTGTGGGAATGTATGTCTTTATGAATAATAAAAAAAAAAGATGCAGAAATAGGTTACTAATTTAAAGAGTTTCAAGTTGCAAATAGAGAAAGAGATACTTTAATCAACCCACAGGGGAATGTACAGGTTGTGGCAGGATCTGCAAACTTAAAAAAAAAAAACCTTAAAAACAATCGTAAAAACACTATATTTCCACAAAGAGACAGTGCAAAGGAGACTGTTGCATTAAGATAGTCTGTGCAAATATAATACAATAAACAGTGGGTGTGTGTGTTTGCATGTGTGTAGGATAAAAAAGGATATTAAAAGTAGTAACAGGTCCCTGAAGCCACACCATGATAAGAGGTTCAACGGATATATGCAAATGGAAATTTAAAAAAAAGTCTTTCAGAACAGTGTCCCACTCTGCCCAGTGGTTAATCTAGCCTTTTACTGGGTAGGCTGGTATTTGGCATCATTACAGACAGCATTTGTTTGGGACAACAAAGTGTCTCCTGTTGAACACTAACAACAGGACTGTTTCTCCTCCACCAACAGGACCCGCACAGAAAAGACATATCCTATTATATGCCACAAAATTAACAATGGAACCCTTTAAGTATTGCGTTTGGATTTTAATGTTGAAAAAAAAAAAAAAAAAAGGTTTAATCGCTCGCGTAAAGATCTTTACTGCTTAAAGAAAGGAGTGGAACCTCATTAAGAATGTATAATATTGTTGAACTATACAAATAGAAAGAAGTTGAAGAGCTCTAACACAGATACTAACCGAAAAAAACAAATAATTTGCAATAGCCTCTATGTGTGTGTGTGACCTAATAAGACAGGTGTGGATCTTACCTGTTCAGGTTTATAGTAATTTCGGTTCCGACCACATACACGATCTTGGTAACCTTGTCATAATCTACCCTCAGAGTGCGGCTTTGGGTCATGACTGCAGCTCTGTTTTAACCACACACGGCTATAAAAGACCCTTATGGTCTCTGTTTAATTTCTCCTTTGGTTCCGGTAGATGGAGCGGAGACGCGCAGCTCTCACACTGAGCTCAAGATGGAAGCAACAAGTGATTATAAAGACCACAAGTGCTGAGGCTCAGCGCCATGATTGGTCAGACGGCTGACCTCACCCCTGAGTCATCCGAACAGATTCTGTTTCATCTTCCTCATGTGTCCCTGACTCTATTGTCCGCTTACAGCCCATGTCACAAAGCAGGAGATACAATGGAATATAGATGTAGCCTTTGTCGTTGCGCAAGATCACTATTTGTGGTTTAAATTTACGCACACAGATGCCCATGTGTGGCGCAAGCAAGGGATTTCAACCACACATCAATGAATGAATAACATAACTTCCTATATTTTTTTAGTAATATTTTGTTATTTACTTGCAGAATGCTTGGTTACCTGTAAGAAATAAAAAGTCCAAAAACAGTGTTTTGTCACCAAAGAAGATTCTGCAAGAAAACAGCTTTTTTGTTGTTGTTTTCTCAAGAATTGCATCTACATCTCAGCACACTAATATAATTCTTCAAACAATTATGTATTCTGCAGTTTTTTTGTTTTGTTTTTTTGCCAGGATCCGATTTAAGGAGTGGTGGATCATTGTTCTAGAAAGGTTAATGTATCTGTAAAATGAGATTTGAGGTAACGCACGAACGCTTTAAGCAGGATTTTTTTGTACCAAAGTGGGTCAAACTGAATGAAAACCTCCTCCTCCAGTTGTTTGACAAGCATTAAGATATGTATTTTAGCATGTTAGCTCTGATATATCTATATTATGTTTAAGGCTACTTTTTCAATTTCTGGACTTCATTTATCAGATCTTATACAATTAATTGTATAAGATCTGATTGTTGCGCTGAGACATAATTTTCTTTCATCGGACTCCCTTTGAAACTACATAGATATTAGATTATAAAAAAAACTGCAACAGATTGGTGGACTTATAGTGTATCTGTTACCATGTTATATATCACTTATTTTGGTATATGCCTATTTAATAATAATAGTTTTTTCTGTGCTTTTTGTTCAATGTACAATTGAAAGAGACTTGTTCTAATGCAATTATTATGGTTTTCTAAAATAAAAATAAAAGTCAGATGAAACCTACGAAAGCTTTTATATACTAACAAATCTGGCTATGAAGAACTTTTGCAGTGCACAGTAAAGGATACTACACACGGTATATAGTACGCAGAACCAATCAAATCACTGCAAATGTTTAACAAACTGGTGTACGGACCAATGGGATAACTATAAACATGCTGGAAAGAGGTGGGACTTAGCATATCCTATGTCATCAACTCAAAGGGCTTTGTTGTTCTTTCGGGACTAAAACACGGAGGAAATGGTGTTTAATGCGTTGCAAACAACCACGGTAAAGTAAATCTAACATTTTATTAGGTCACATCGACTGGGAATCCAACCAGGCGTGGTGTTAAATCGGTGTGTTTTGGTGGAAAAGTAGCGTTATTAGGAAACCAAATCACTTCAGCAGTGAGCTAGCATTAGCCACTCCGGGAGGGTTTCCAGATTGGAGCGGAAGGAATTCCAAGCACTGCGAAGAAGAGAAATCTCTGCTGGGATGCCTCATGCAAGTTGGAAAAAACTGTATTTAACATCTCCACTCGGAGGCATGGAACTCTAGACGTGAAGCATGTGTTCGTTTGACTGATATTACACCACAACAACAATTTGATAGTGATTTTTGTGAGTGTCAACGTGCCTGTTTAGCGAGTTAGCCACGTAGCTACGTAGCCGTCAGCAGGAGGACATTTAAAATGGCGGAAGATTGGCCCATTCCTTCGGCCCTCGTCTTCATGCTTTTGAGTTTTAGTGTCTGCTCTGTGGAGTCCTGTCCGGCTCCGTGTTCGTGTTTAAAGGGACCAGATGAGGCCCACATCATGGACTGCAATAGGAAGAGGCTGTCCGCAGCTCCCTTAGACCCACCAGAGGGACTGACCCAAGTGTAAGTAAACATGGAGCAGTATTGAAGTTTTGCCCACACTGACTTAACTGCACTGATTCATTGTTCTGCCCAGAAGTGTCCCGAAACATAAAGGATCATCTTATGATTGTTTGTTTGCTACGTCACTATTGTTGCACAAGGGGTATCTGTCTTGTTTTTGTCTTTGAGGAACATCTTGATACATTATCCAGTGTTGCATAAACAAAACCGACCTGTCAGTCTACATATGTACAGTATCATACACGTATGTTATTGCAAAGGTACGGGGTTAATGGTACGTTTCAGTGTAAGAGAGGAAATGAATCAAATATGGTCTTGTGGTGTTTGTCATGTAAATGTTCATCTGGCTAATTTGCTAATCGATCTTAAGTCAATGGGACCCAGCTGTAAATTAGACATTTATGCTTAACAGAGTTTAGTGCAGTCACACTTTCATTTAATAATTGTATTAGCTTTGCCTGGAAATTGCATAAAACTAATAAAAATCTAGAAGTTTCTGATGTCTTATGAGCCCATGTGCATCTATTTACATGACACATTGAATTATCTTTAGTTTTTATAGACTGGCAACAAAACCCTAATGGGTGCATTGTTTTTCAGGGTGACAGTGCAGCCTATCTGTAAGACAAGAGTGCTTATCAAATTATTTAAGATGGATAGAGACATGTGAAGCTTCACTACTCATCCCACTGTAATTATTTACTATAATAACGACCCTGTTTCTTGATTATAAAGTAGTGTATTTAACAGTTTTGCACAGGGTTCTGTCCAGTTCAGGTGTCTAGCTGTCTGCCATTGGCTAATAATGTGGAACATGGCTCTTGAGATAAAAGATTCAATATTATTTTTGTTGTCATTGTACACAGAGCATGCACAATGTAATTCTTATGTGCTTGCAGAAACTGTGATTTTTGTATAAACATAAAAAAGACAATGCAAAATGTTTAAATGGTATTAAATAGTAAAAACAGTTTAAAAAAAATTAAATAAAACACTGCTGCTGTTTCTCTGTCTATAAGGATATCAGGAACGTATGATGGCTTTGAAAGTAATGTTCATTATATGTTATAACCTTCTCATTCAACAGATCTTGACCCAATTAAGCAGGTGTTAATGATTTTAGCTCAGCATGTTAAATGACATTGTTTTTCACCTGCCTTAAAACACCAAATGGAATGGAACCTACACCACTTATGGAAAAAAATACTCTAAAACAGTTCAGACACAACCTATGCCAAGGAGCAATAAAACTGTTATGGAGGCAAATATTGGCCCGACACCTTACTAACACACACTATGTGTTTTTGGTTGTTTTTTTTTCTTATTTTTTCTACCATGTCTACAGGTGTTTTGACTTATGCAGTTTAACACATGTTTGGATCAGATTCCTATGTCATTAGGCTTGTAATATTCTGATTTTGTTATAGCATGCATTCCAAAACATTTATATTATTATAGTGGAAAATGTAGGATCTGTTAAAGCTAAGTTATGTTACTTTGTCTTAGTTGTCACACAGACAAAATGCCTCTTAAGGAAACGTGGTTTGTTGATGTCAGAAAAACCACTGCTTCTAAGTTTCGAAGAAAGGCTTATTTGTATTGATCATCTGGTTGTCGTATCTAACCAAGCAATTTCACATCATTTGTCATTCTGTGTTGAGACATATGTACCACAATCTTGATGCTGTCATATTTCTGTTCATTATGTTGCAGCAACTTTTCTCTGTATTTTTTTTTTTTTTAATGGTAATTTTTCTTTTAATGTATTTTTCAGCCTCATGAATCACAATGAGCTGACTGTTCTTCCCTTTCTTGGAGACGTTTCATCAAACATCACCTCGTTGTTTCTGTAAGTACACCCCCCACAGTTATTCCTGTTTCTTCTGTCTCTACTAAGATCATTTTTGTAAATCATATACAATAATGCAAAGCTAATAATGAATGCAAGCCTTTTTAAAATATTATTATTGTTGTTTATTTGATGTGATTCAGGGTCCACAATCGGATCTCAGAGCTGTCAATGCATCAGCTGCAGCCATATGTGTCCTTGGAGTCACTGGATCTGACTTCCAACTCCATCTCTGAGCTCAAAGTTGGATCGTTCCCCTTCATGCAGCTGAAATATCTGTAAGTTCACACTTTACAACTTTAATCTTAATTTCAATTGGAGTTAAAAGTGAGATACCCACAACACAGGTTGTCGTGCAAATAGGTGAAAATGAAATAAAACCTGGAATGCACAGGAAGAGTGTGTGCGTGTGAAGGCTGATCTTAAATGTTTTGTTGAATCTGGCCTGATACAAATTCAAAAGAGGCTTGTTACAATGATAAATAATTTTACATTACATTACATTTACATTTCAAATCATAGTTTTGGTCAGATTGTGACATTTACACAACTTTACTCTTAACGCCACTGCTTCATTTTGCATCATTGAATGAATGAGTGAATGGTTAATTTTTTTGGTTTGTACATTAATTACTGCACACAGTAAAAACAACCACAATAAACACAAAAACAAAAAAAGGAATAGGCCAGAAATTAATTTTTTGCCTAATTTTGTTTATTTGTTTATTTCATTATTTCAAATTTGCACCAAAACTGAACAACAAAAAGGTTATATATAAAAATAAAGTCTACCATTCAAAAAGGAGTAGGGTGAAGTTTAACTTATAATGTCCTGTCCCCTTACCCCGTTTTTCAGCCTACCCTAAATTTCTACACAAAACACAAAATTGCTATACATATCAAGGACATGCGTACATTAAATTAAACGTGTACATCATCGAACATTGTCATTATAACAAAAGAATCAATAACAATAAAAACACATTGACCATCTCCTCTTAATATTCTTGAATGATTTTATACCTAGGGTATTTTTTAAACTTTGTAAGAGAAGTGAACTACTTAAATTCATCGAGGCCATTCCATAATTTCACACCCACAACAGGAATATATCTGGATTTCACATTTGTCCTCGCTTTCATGCATTCAAAAGTATAAAGATCTGTTAAATTTATAATTACTCTGTCTTAATTTAAGGAACTCTGGAATGGTATTATGAACAATATATATATTTTTACTTTATAAATCATCTCTAATATTTTCAATATAACTACACCATACAATCTATCACTCATTGGCTATGATCTGAAAAAATATGACTTGGGCAATGATGCTATGAGGCTAGCGTTTTGTTTTGTTTTTAAACATCTGTTCACGGAGCAGTAATGGGCCTTCTATAGTACAGCAGGAGGATGAAACGGCATGTATCTAAATTCAAATGCTATGCAACAGAACCTCAGAGTACTAGTTTGGTGATGGCACAACACTAATTTCATTTTTCTGACTTTGTTGATTAATCATCTTATTGTAGGGGATTGGCTGTGTGGCACCCCTTTGTGTAGATGTTCACATACACATGGCATAATTTCAGCCCAAACATTAATTTCCTTTCTGATTATGGCTTTGATGTTTCTGGTCTTTTATCTCTTAGGAATTTGAGTAATAACAAGATCAGTGTCCTCGAGCCTGGCTGCTTTGAAAACATCTCCAGCTCCCTGCTGGTGCTGAAGCTTAACAGGAACAGATTAGCTGTGCTGCCATCCAAAGTCTTCAAACTTCCACAACTTCAGTTCCTGTGAGTATTTTAGGGAATGTTTGTCGTGAAAAACCAATATTACTCAAAATGTATATTGGAAAACCTCTTTCACTCGTAGAAATACTTTGTAGAAATAAGTACCAAAATTAAGTTGTATGTCTCTTTATTGTAGTGAAATGAAGCGTAACAAGATCAAGATCGTGGACAGTTTGACTTTCAAAGGGATGGATTCACTAAAGTCACTGAAGATGCAGAGAAATGGCATCACTAAGTTAATGGATGGAGCCTTTTTTGGACTAAACAGCATTGAAGAACTGTAAGTAAATTGTTTCTGGCTCTTCAAAATGATACTATGTTTGTGTTATACTCAGCGGTTGTGGTTTGATTGAAGTAATACAGTGTTTTTGTATTGGATATGAACAGATGTAAAAACACAACTAGGAGTTTTTTTTTTCATCTTGCATCTTAATCTACATTTTCAAAATGAGCAGCTGTTAAAATTTGTCACTAACAGCTTTACTGTTCATGTTGCTAGCCTCGATGATGTCTGCAGATTTGCCAGACTCTCCTTTTGATGTGATGTTTATTTTCACCATCTGTGTCACAGAGAGTTGGAGCACAATAATTTAACAGAGGTCAACAAAGGTTGGCTGTATGGCCTGCGCATGTTGCGTATCCTGCGAGTCAGCCAGAATGCCGTCAGCATCATTCGACCAGACGCTTGGGAGTTTTGCCAAAAACTGGAAGAACTGTGAGTCTTTTGGCTTCGTCGCTAAAATCCTCTAATGCTTTGGTCTATCCACTTTCTTTTCTCAGCCCCAAGCTCTGAAACTTATTCTGTATGATCGAAGGATTTGCTGTTGTTTTTCTGCAGTGATGTTGGGTATCTCGGGCTGGTTGAATGTTTTCTTGCTTATGGTGAATGTAATGTTTTGACAAATTCTCATTCTAAACTATAATTTCTACAGTTATTTCAATTTGCAGTCAGTTATGGTTTTATGTGCGAGTTTCCATAGTTTCCTAAAATTGTGAAATATGTCAAATTCCATCATTCTAATGTCATTTTGGGACACCCGGTTAGTATCTGGCACAACATGGTGTCTCCTCGCATCAGAAAAATTGCTATTCCTTGAAGCAATAATTGTCAATTTTTTCTGTCAATGTTACCTTGATAATAGTGCCAAGTTCAACAAGATCTGGCTCGAGTAGATTTATTAAAGAAGACACGAGCCGACAGTGTACCCTCATCTTGTTCTGTATTCACAGTTGTAGTGTAACCAAGGTCAGAGCTGCACCCGTAACAATCATAAAAAGTATTAAAATTCAACATGTTGAAACCTGCATATACCCTTATGTGATATCTCTCATCTGTTCTTGTTTTTTCTGCAGGGACCTTTCTTTTAATTATCTGACCAGACTAGAAGAGACCGCTTTCGTAGGATTAGGTCTCCTGGAGAGCCTGAACTTGGGAGAGAACTCTATTAGCCATTTGGGGGAGGAGGTCTTCAGTGGTCTTGGAAGCCTGCGCACTCTGTAAGTTTTATAAAGCAAAGAAATCCACTTTCAAAAATATGCATTTCCTGTATTTCCTTTGTGAAATGTAATGAAGCTCAGCATGTATAATATAACCAAGTCCTGACTTGTTCTTGGGTATGTACATTCTCGCGAAGCCTGCTGAATACAGTAGGTCTGAGTTTGTTTCACTTTTCATGTGCTAGTCCTGTCTTGAATGCTTTTCCTCTGTCGTCCTCTAGTACTATAGAGAATTACATAGAACAGTGAAGATGTGGTGTGTCTGTCAATAAAGCCCATGTTGCTCTAATCCTGCTTGCCATTAGTCATTTAGTCTTTTGTCTCCAATAGAACCACCCAGTTTGTAGTTTAATCCAACCTTACACACCACTGTCCTGCAATTCACTCAGGAAAACCCATACAACGCACTAACAAGCATGGGTGTCCTTGTATTTTAAGAGTGCAAAGTCGTCCTTCAGTTAAGACTATGGACTGACAAGTAAAGGGTGCAGCTGTCGTTCTGATGTAGCTCAGTATCGTTAGCTGTAGTTCTGTCTGGGAAAAAAAAAAAATATATATATATATATATATATATATATATTGTTGTAAAAAATGTGGATGGTGTGAGAGCTGGCAAAAAAAATACAAGGGTGTTAGAAGCGCTTTCTTGTGCATAGAACACAGCACTTTCTGGTTCTGAATTTGTTTACTTTTTAATATTTTAGTAAGCATGGATAAATTAAGAGCATCAGCTTATAAAATCCATGTCAGACACTTTTAATGTCTACTGAGCATTTGAGCAAGTAACACTGAAGCCTGTCATTAAATATTGCTGTTCTGGTTTTTGTATGAATGGTAGTTATGCGTCTAAACAATTCCCTCTGTAAGTGCTTCCATGTTATTGCTATATAATAGGCAAATTTATAAAAAAAATGTACAATTTTTTCATGTTGAAAAGTATGTACTGAGACAGTACATGGCATTTTGAACCACATTTAAACCCAATAAAATAGAGGATTCCTGTGTGGTCTTAACAAGTCTTAAAGGTCTTGACATTACAACATTTAATACTTGTAGAAAAGTCTTTTAAATAAGTGATATTTTGCTTTTATAAGTGGAATTGTGGATTTTAAATAAATTTATTGTGGTCTCCATAAACTGGAAATGCTGTCCTTGGGTCTCAAGTCTACATTAATCAACAATAACTCCACAGGTACATCTTCACTCTAATTATAATGATAATAATAATAATGATATGAAAAAGGCCATTTTGAGCACCGTCCCTTTAAATCCAAATGAGCCACTTCACACCCCACCCCTTCCAAGCTGTTGACAGTGCTTTCTGATCCCTTCATCCACTTGTGTTTGTTAATATTACCAGCAACTGAACATTTCTGTAATCGGCTCAAAGTTTGGACATATTTTCAGTTTTTACTACAAAAACATTACTGCTGATAAACAGTTATGGCGTACTCAGAGAAATGTTTGTCAAAAGAACAACATTATATGTGCAAATGTTGTGATGTAACCACTTACAAAATGTAACAAATTAAACAGGAATAGACACAGTTGGTTGAAATCCACTCAGTTTTTGCCAAAGTCAGCATAAAGATAGCTTTGCAGCACCTGGAGGGTTCAAATTTTATGCAATGTTAGGGTCCAAATACACAAGTAAATTACAATAAATAACCAAAACTAATAAAAGTGGGTTTAGTAAATCATGACCCTATTAAATTTAATATAGTAGGTTAAGTTATGTCGCCATTAACTTGTTGGCTGTATTGTGTTTAAATATGTCTGTTAAATGTCCAAGCTGCAAAGAAAGTAATGTTGGTCTACTCTGTTCCACCTGTTCCAAACCGACAATTTCTATTGAAATTAGGAACCACTTATCACCAACTCTACAGCCTCCTGGTGAGAAATGACTTGAAATGGCAGGAAGGCGTTGGAATACATGAATATATTTTCCTAAATTCTAGGAGTCACACGTTTTTCCCAATATGGCTGTGAAATAGACATCGAATTATGTTTTAAGTAGTCTTAAAAAGTCTTAAATTTAACTTGTAGGAACCCTGAAACTATCTGAAAAAACAGCTGCCAAGGCCTAGATGATCACACCATACAAACAAGCTCCCTTCATCTGAGATTTTTGCAAAATAATAAGTGTTATGAGGATAGGAACTTGCATTTTTGTACCACAGACATTAGTTTAAGCAACGAGAAGGAGGTCAACCCCGAGAGGTTGGCACACTATTCGGGGTGCCTTCACCGTGGAGGGAAATTGGACAGTGCCAGAGTTCTTTCAGAGGTGGCCAGGCATGAGGAAAAAGAAACAAAAGAGCCTATGACCCATCCTGTAAACACAAGGCCTCTCTGGGCTTCCAGTAGACCCAGGAACTGTCCCAGTGCTAAACAGAGCCAATTAATTTCCCTCATCAGAACAGCAGAGGCAGTGAACTGTGTCGCACTGTGCAAGTACGCTGTCTCGGATTATTAGTCTGTACTGGCTGTTACTGCCATTGACAACCACAGTGGAGAAGAACACGCTTTGTAATTTTTTTTTTTTTTTAAAGATTTCAAAGAACATGTTTGACATTCAGTCGGTGTAAGGTATTTTTAACATCAAATATGTTCCTTGTCTTTTCAGAGATATACGCAATAATGAAATCTCCTGGGCCATTGAGGACTCCATTGGCGTGTTTGATGGAATGAAGAAGCTGAATACACTGTGAGGAAACTCATATTGTATATCTGTAAAATGTTTTGCTTTTGGAGCTGTAGTGGTTTCCTTTTTTTTTTTTTTTTAATTGTGTTTTTTCCATCTTTATGAATTGTTAAATAGCCCTTCGTTTGTACTTGGCTTTGAGTTTAAACTTTTTTTTTTTGTGCATATGTGTGATGTTACAAAGCTTTAAACATACCACTGAAGCAAAGGCTGTTTTTTCACTTTGTACTTGCATATAAATATAGATGAGCCTGACTTGCACTATTAACCATATTCCTACCTACAACTTAAATCTAGTTCTTACCAGCTCTTTGTGAATAAAATAGCAGGTAAATTTCTTCGAAATTATCATAAAAATACATTAACCATTACATTTAAGTGTCTGATATCTGTTAAAACTCTATTATAGCCTATTATTATTATTATTATTAGTAGTAGTAGTAGTGGTAGTAGTAGTATGTTTAAGTCTATTACTGAGGTTTTATTTTGCTATGAAATGTTCAGTTTTTCTGAATCTCGTAGCATTGAAGAAACTGAACACATAACACAGAAGCTGGAGACACACACAGTGGCTTAAGTGTTAAATAAGATTACAAAAGAGCATGGTATAATGCAGCCGAGTTACTGAACATCTATTGAAATATGTTTCATTTCCAGAATCCTGCAGCGGAACAAAATCAAATCGATCACAAAGAAAGCATTCGAGGGCCTGGAGGAGCTGGAGCACCTGTGAGTAAAACCTCTGCACGGCGCATGTTCTTCCCACAGTAACATTTGTCTCAAGAGACTCTTGTGTTGAAGCGGAAAGGTTGAAAATGGCAGAAGGCCTTTTATTATCACACTGCTGTTGTTGTCTTACGCTTGTGAACCAGGATGCCGCGTTGATCAGATCACATCGTAGGTGTGTCTAATCTATAGTTCTGTCTCGTCTGCAGGGACTTAAGCAAGAATGGCATCATGTCGATACACCCAGAGGCTCTGTCCCACATGAAGCTCAAAGTGTTGTGAGTATATACAGAATGATTTGTTTTTGTTCTGGTAACGCGTGTTCGATCCAGGTTCTCCACATTTCAGCATTTAAAGCCAAAGCCTTGAGAACCGTTGCAAAGCTCTGACAGTGTTATTTTCTTCTGCATTCAAAAGGAATAATCTTGATTTTTTTTTTTTTTTAACAGATTTTTTATTTGGTATGTGAGTTGTTAAATTAGAACTGAACTGATAGTTGATTTGTGTGTGTGTGTGTGTGTGTTCAGAAAAAAAAGTACAAAAAAATATACCTTCTCGTTCTTTTAAGTTGTCGTGCGAGAACTATTCACTCATTTTGACATAAAATTTAATTTCAGAGGTGCGACATGTGTTCCTTCTTCTAGCCAAAAACACAATAGAACTGTTAAAGCTCTCGACTTTCTATAGTTTTCATCATTCCGTTGTAGGAGTGTCTCTGAAGCATTGGCTAACGCAATGCACCAGCACACGTCAAACTCAGAAAATGTACTATGACAGCAGTCATATCCTCCTGTTATTAATTAGTACACTGCTTTAATAGAATATAACACTCTTTTAATGGCCACTGGATAAAATGGCTTTGCTCAAGGAACATGATAGCGACACCCTTGTAATTAAAGTGTATTTTAGGATTAAAATAAGTTAAACTGGGCTGTAGAGACATTTAGTTAATGTTCATGTCCTGATGTAGCCTCTTTAATGTTGATTTTACACCATTTCCATTCATTTACCACGGTACCCAGCCCTTTCTAATCTATCTTAAACTCATCAAACTTCAATTCCAAATAAATATATGTATCTACTGTACAATCAGATCAATCCTGCAAATTGCAAATTCATAGTCATTTGTCCCATTGTGTAATCTCATCCCTTTTATATTTGGAGAAGCTTAATGATTCCAACTAATTTTACACTGACTCATCTCATGCTTCCTTCATTATGTCTCTGTTCCCAGCATTCTGAACACAAGCAGCCTACTGTGCGACTGTCACATGCAGTGGCTGGGGCCCTGGCTGACGGACAGGCCTTTCCAGCACTCTGTGTCTGCTATTTGTGCGCATCCTGCCAGCCTGTTTGGTCGCAATGTCCTTTCCATCAGCCCAGATGAATTTGTTTGTGGTCAGTCCTGTTCTGTTTTTTGTTGTTCCCAGTCTTGTCACAGAATAAACAGGGTAGAACTGGCAGTTGCGTAAAACATCTGGAATAGTTTGGCAATTCCTATTGTTTAGTCCTAATGGATTACCCTGACTAATGGAGCAATTCTGTATAGCAATGGCACTTCAGTGACCATTTCTGTTGGAAAAATTAGGGGGTTAATTGATTATTGACCTGGCAGATTATCTAAACTGATATTCATTCATTTTGATGTTATTGGCCGCAATTTCAATCTGATAAAATTAAGCCCTTCCTCTGTCAGTAATCACCACTTGGTAACATACTTAGCAAAACTGAGCCACAGTATGATGCTGCTGAACTTGGACTACTAATAGAGGCACAATTTTTCTGTTTATTCTTTTTGTTTCTATGTCTATAAAACATCTGTAAGTAATTTAGATTGTTTTGATTTTTTTTTTAAGATTAATTGTTTTTGAAAATGAATTATTTCATGGATTTGTTTTAAGATTATTGATAATGAGCTTTATTTTCAAATACAATCAGGAATAAAATATACAGAGAAATTACAAAATTAAATGGAACACTCCACAAAATTGCAGACAATAAGAAAAAATATTGTCACAGTAAATAACTATTTAATTATGGTGCTTTAACAACGTTTTATGTCCTAAGTGGAGTACGAAGAAGCCAAGCTCGTATTGTCCTACCCCAAATTAATTAATAATTCATGTTTAATTGCACTTAATTGAAGTTTGTCATTGTTTCATTCTAAGTTTTGACACAGATGTTAATTTTCAACTGCATGTGCATTATATAACAGTCCTTAATCGTGCAGCAACTATTTCCTTGATGAGACAAATCGCTGCTATCATGTGTGAGGAATAAACATGTCATATTACTTTAAAAATCTAACATTTTCTGTCCTTGTAAACCCACAGATGATTTCCCCAAGCCTCAGATCACATCTCATCCAGAGACATCTGTGGCACTGCGGGGTAACAACGTGACTCTGAGCTGCGTCGCATCAAGCAGCAGTGATTCACCAATGACCACAGCGTGGCGGAAAGACGGGGAAGTGCTGTATGACGCTGAAGTACAAAATTATGCCCGCTACCAAGAGGGAGAGCTGATCTACACCACTGTACTCCACCTCCTTAATGTTAACTTCACTGATGAGGGGCGCTATCAATGCGTGGTCTCCAATCACTTTGGCTCCAACTACTCCAACAGGGCCAAACTCACTGTTAATGGTAGGATTTTGATCCAAATTTGGAACAAAATCTTGGACCTTTTACTTTCTATGCCCAGTGTTTCCAGTGGTTTCTAGAAAGAATATGCTCTTTTTTAGGTCTTTTCAGATGTATTATATTATATGCTGCATATTTGTGTTTTGGCATCACTCATAAGATTTTAATCCTCTTGAGCACAGGTGTCAAACATATGGCTTGTGGGCCCAAACTGGTTCACCAAAGGGTCCAATCTGGTCCGGGTGACTTGCAAAAATTTACAAAACTAAAGATATGAGCCATCAAGGATATGAAAATCACTTTAGTTCAGGAGCCACATACACATCAATGTCATCTCAAGGGGATCAGACCAGTAAAATACTATCATAATAACCTATAAATAATGACAACTCCATATTTTTTTCTTTTTAGTGAAAAAAACGTAAAATACATGAAAATCTTTACAGTTACAAACTATCACAAAACAATCTTAATTACCTGAACAAATATGAATCACTTGAAATATCTGCAGAGAAGTATGTACAATTATTTTTTTATGCTGTAGAAGATTGTTAATTATCTCCCACGTAAGTAAGTGTTTGTGTCGTTTCCGAAGCCGTGTCCACCTTGAACTTTGTCCGGAAGATTTCTCTAAGGCTATTACTCTGATTTTATTCAAACTTTGCATGATTGTA
>JAPSES010125450.1:0-16024 GCA_029822895.1 Maxillicosta whitleyi
CTCCAGTGCGACTTATATATGTCTTTTCCTTCTTTATTATGGATTTTATGGCTGGTGAGGCTTATACTCTGGAGCGACTTATAATTCAGAAAATACAGTAGTTTTCCAGACCCCCGTGTCCCATATTTAAATGGACCTGCTTCCTCGTTGGACTGAGTGTGTGTTTGATAAATGACATAAACGTTGTCTGGTGGGAGCTGTTTATCAAACGGCCTCGGACTACTCATGGACCCCCTGCGCACTCTGTCTCCTAAGTTTCCTGCTGTGATGTCCGACAGTCTTTTTCCAGCGCAGGTTAAGTCCATTGCATGTAAAAGGTGGAATCAGCTGCTGCCACCTTTCTGTGATGTGTTCAAGTGATGGGTGTTAGACGGGCAGGACTAACAGGATCAACATGTCCTCAGCTCTAATGCCGTCGGCCCTGCACTCTGCTGACGTACGTACGCACCACAGGAACCCAAACACAGCCGCCCTGCTCCAGTTTGGTGATGTTCTGGTGCTGCTCTGGGCGGATTTGGACCAACAACCTGACAGTTCCCAGTAACAGCCCCTCCCTCCATATCACTCATGTACAACTGGACTGGACTGAACATGTGTCTGTGTCCACCTGTGTTCTCTGGACCTGCTGTGGTATTCTGCTGCTGTCAACTGGGAAATTAAAGCCTTACCTTATCTTATCTTATTTTATCTTACCTTACATTACCTTATCTTATATTACCTTATCATATTTTATCTTACCTTACATTGCCTTATCTTGTCTTACCTTACCTTATCTTATCTTACCTTGACTTATCTTATATTACCTTATCCTACCTTATCTTATCTTACCTCATCTTATCCACCTGATAACACTGACACCAGGACATGTTCTACTCACCCTCTTGAAGACGTTCTGTGGTAGAACGTTAGCGCCGTGCTGCTGCTGCTGCTGCTGTAGGTTCCACTGAGCTGAACTCTGAACACGGGTCAACTTTGCACCGAACTGATGAAACATACAGAGAAAAACATCAAAAACACAGAGAAGAAACACCCGAGTGTCTGAGCGGCATCATCTCCACGCTTTGTGTTTGTGCCGACCTCAATCTGTAACTTCAGAAGTTCACTCTGCTTCTCCCTCTCCTGCTCCTTCAGCCTCTTCTTCATCTCCTCCACATCTGCCTCCTTTTGCTCCAGCAGCTTCTTCACTTCGGCCTCTTTAGCTTCCACTGTGTCAGCACACAAAGCAATGATTAACGTTCTGCTGCTCAGATCTAGGGTTTTACTAAACAGTCTCATTTTTATATGTTTTTTTTTTATTATTATTTTGTGATAGACAAAGTAAACAAACAACAACAACAACACAAAAGACAGACCACCACATTTAGAGCATCCAGGTTCAAACTCCAGACAAACAGAACAACAACAACAGGTTCAGGACAAATTAGGATCAGACTCTACAGGTTGAAGGATTGAGCCTCACCAGCCATAAAATGCATAATAAAGAAGGAAAAGACACATATAAGTTGCACTGTAGTATAAGTCTCATTTTTTCGGTCTTGTGAGGACTTTAAAGGGATAAAGCTTGTACTGGACTCATTTCATTCATTTGCTTGACATTGAACAAATCCAGACGTAAGCTCTGCCTTTCTGAGGTGACTGTGGACCGTGTGCTCTCACTGTGACTTCCAGCCTGGGCGTGGGCCTCCTCCACCCGGCGCTTCCACTGCTGATCTGCAGCCTCCAGCTCCCTCTGGTGTCGCTCTGCTCCTGCTCTGACCTCATTCAACAGACGATGAACCTCGGCCTCTGCCTCCTGACAGGGATGAACAGGTCACATCAGAGCAAACACAGTGTCCAACCCCCTCTGGTGGACAAACAGTTGGACCTTACCTCTGCTCTTCTCTCATCTTTCTGTTTCTGGTCCAACAAATCCTTCTTCAGTCTCTCATTCTCAACTAGAATAGAATAGAATAGAATAGAATAGAATAGAATAGAATAGAATAGAATAGAATAGAATAGTTAATATACAAAGTTTGACAAAGGAAATATAGAAATACCATTAATTGTGTCTGATTTAGGGGTTAATGATGAATTTTAAGAAATATTGCCTTAATTTGGGGCAATTCTATGGCTTTTTCAAGATCTATGGACAACCTGGTAAAGGTTTTAGAATAGAATAGAATAGTAAATTATATACAAACATTGACAAAGAAAATATAGAAATATAGAAATACCATTAATTATAAGATAAGATATTTATCTCACAGTGGAGAAATTCACAGTTACAGGTTCTCAGAGAACACTCAGTAGGGGTGCAAAAATTAAAATTAATTAAAGTGCATCATTAAAAAGTGAGAATATTAAAAATAAAATACAATGTAAAATAAAACTTTCTAGAATTTTCTTTCTAATTGTGTCTGATTTAAGGGTTAATGATGAATCTTAATTAAGGCCTTAATTTGGGGCAATTCTATGGCTTTTTCAAGATCTATGGACAACCTGGTAAAGGTTTTAGAATAGAACAGAACAGAATAGAATAGAATAGAATAGTAAATTATTGTGTGTTGTAAATCTGTGATATATTTCATGCTGTGTCTTGGCCTGGATTCCCTTGGGAAAGGGGTTCTTAATCTCAATGGGATTTTTTTCCCCTGCTTAAATAAAGGTTTCATAAAAAATAAATATGTTGAATTGCAAAATAACATAGTACAGTGCAAATAAATGGTATAAGAAGTATGAAAATATTCACAATAAAAAGCTGAACAATCCTCATATTTTTTTTTATTACCTTCATAATTTGAGTAAAACATAGATGTTTTGATTTACAATGATCTATCGTCCATCAAACCCTTCTTTTTGGAGCATAGCCTAGTTATCCCAAATTCAATCTTTCCTTCAAAAGTAAATGGAATTACCTCTGAGGTTGCACTGCTCCTGCAGGGTCTGCTGCAGGACGTTCACCGTGATGACGAGGCTGTCTCGCTCTGAAACATATTCATCAGCACTTGAAATATGGAAATATTCCAGCACATTGGGCTAATTTAGTGATAAAGGATAAATAAAGGGAAAAAAAACAGCTTGTGTCACTAGACTGAAACGTTCAACTGGATTCTGTTTTGAATAATTTGGTATTTTTAGTATTTCTTGGTAATTCAATTCAACTTTATTCTGAATTCAAGGTCCAATGGAGACAGGGAAACACAATAAAAACAGGAAAAAAGAAACAATTAAACAACAGAACTAATGACACAATGCATAAATGCTACATCACAAGTAAATCTTAAGTAAAAAATATGTATCAAAATGGTTTTAATGTATGAAAAAACAAAGTGTCCACTGTGCAGTACAATGTTTAGTTGGATATTATTATATTTTCCTGTTGTACATGTTTAAACATGAACACCTTTTGAAAAACCCCAGAACTGCAGTTTAATCTATAACAACACATTCTATTTTATAGATCATCTGTCTGGTGCAAACCACAAACCACACTCTTCAGTTTCTCCAGAAACACAGGCCTGTTTTCAGCTTTGTGATGATACCTTTTCCAGCAAATCCAAAAGGATTTTAAAAGAGTTTATTTAGTTTCAGGAGGAGGATTTGAAACTCAGCTGATAAAGCCACAATCTGTCCTTCAACTTATGACAAACTATCAAAATTAACACATTTGGTCATTTTCACTGCACAGGAAAGAAATTAAAACCTTAAAAACAAATGAATCAGTGCTGTGGAGTAAAAGGATAAGGCTGCATAAAATGGAAATACTTAAGTACAAGTATCTAGAAAGTAGCACAAGAGTAAAGGTACTTAGTCACAAGTAAAGCTTTTTCTTACCATCCCTACCATATCTTTTATTACCTTACTTAGGTCATTTGTAATCGTGATATGATAAAATGATGTATTATATTATGATATTATACATTTTTATTTTTTCAAACCCTCCATTAATTTTCTCAAACTAACGGAAAATACTGAACTAAACTAAATTACATTAAAAATGAATCCACACCCTCTGGTTAATTAACATAAATGACCAACATGACATAATGCAACCACAGAACCAGGGGTTGTCATTTGGCTTTTTTTTACCACCAGAGGGAGACACATAAACAACAAACTTAAAACCACAAATAAACCCTGAAAATATAATATAACCATTACCAAAAAAAAAGACAAAAACTCACCCTCCATCAGACATTTCTCTCTGGTCTGATAGAATTTCAAACCACTATTGGCATCATCCAGCATTATCTCCAACATGTTGTTTCTGCTGTGAGTGTCTGTCATCTTCTGTTTGATGACAGAAAAATATAAAGTCATTTTGGATCCTCATTTACCCATCAATGATGTCTATGGACAGAAATACACATATCTGTCTGTCTTTATCTACTAAAATCGGTAGATTATAAAACACGTAACCCTCAAATTAAGAAGTAACATGTAAAACTTAATTTTAATATTAACTTTAACTCATGGTCATATTATATTTCCATCCTTTTGTCAGTTTAAGGAGCAGAATCTGAAATAAACAAATACAACGGTTTGCTAACCGTTAGCATAGCCTACCTGTTCAAGCAGAGTAAACTGCTCCAAAAAAGCCTCCAGATTCACACAGTTTAGCTTCATCTTCTATCTGAACAGATATATTACTTCAGAAACCAGCATAAAGTATTGGTTTAACTAGGTAATTAAAGCTATATCAGTTTATATATGTACTTTTTTTTCCCTAGGACATAAGTTAGCACAGTTAGCTACTTTACGCAGTGCATCAGTTAAAGTTCATACAGTTGCTAGCTAGTTTACAAATATTTTATGAATCGTAAATATAATTATTTTAAATTTAATTTGATCACTTTGTTATGTATATCTTCGAGTTTTAAGACAGTTTAGTGCTAAGTGGTTAAAAATATGTTATTTTACTTTAATAATATTAGGTTTTGTTTCATTTAATTACTATTTCTGGGATTCATAATGAGAATAATAAATATAAATAATAAATAAATGAGAAAATTTTAAATAATAATGTACATTTCTCATACTTTATTCATGTTTGTTTTTGTTGGGTTGATTGCTTATTTTCATGATGATTTGTGATCACATAATTTTTCATGCATTTTTTTTTATTTAAGATATTGAACAAAGACGTAAAAGGAACAAGACTCGTTATTTTATTATTATTTTTGCATTCGAGGAGGATTATCGGCTATTTTTATTTTCCATCATTGTGCGATCTCCCAGCCGTGCAAAACACGTATCAGTGACGTAATGACGTAGACGACGCAACAAAGCAAGAGCGGGAGCTTTGATCTGGATTTGACAGAGGCTGAAAGGATGTTTAAGTTGGTAGTTAAATAACAACTCACTGGAAAAACGGAGGAACAACGGAGAAGCACAGGTAAAGTCTAAAAAAAAATAACACAGGAGACATAATGGTCCTCGGGAGAAAAAAATGGACTATCTGTTTTTTTGTTTTAGGTTTTTTCTCAAAACTCGGCTAGCTAGCACTGCTACCCTAGCAGCCGGGAACCCGGAAGTAGTTCTGCCATGAACTAGTTCACCTGTGAACACACCACAATCCCGGAGGACCACATCACTTTTGTAGGACACCAGTTTATCAGCCCCTCTCTCAGATCCACCTGGAGCGGCCGCAGAGACCCGGTAAGACCAGCTGAAGCGAACCAGTTTATCTGTTAGCACTGTTTCAACATGGACCAGAATGAAGTTAGTGAGGCATAAATATACTTATTCAGCTTTTCTGGGCCTTTCTTGTTTCATGGCTAAATTACTTAACACCGGGCCAGCACTGTTTTTCTCTGGTAGAGAAATCCTAAGCATTGGAAAGGCAGATATAAACTATATAATATAGTCTCAGTCGGCGCATATGAATCTGAATTCTCACATATGGTCTCTTTACACCTGCTGTGTCTATGACTTAGTCTCATATGTTTCACTCCTTAAAGTACTGCTCTGGGTGTGGTTGTTTTGGGGAAATATTAAGTTCTTGTGTCAATGTTTCCTTCTCTCAGGATGTGGAAATCCTGCATGATATGAATTACAGGCTGATTACAGGCCTACAATTCAGGATGAATCAATATTGTCATTGTTCTTATGTTACTGTAAATCCTATATGATGGGAACTATCTCTAGGTGTTGATATAGTCTCTTGGATTGTGATCTAGCCTCTCAGCTGTCAGAATAAATACTTTATTTCAGGGAAAAAAAAACTTCTTCCCTAAAGCCCATCAGGTTACAATGTTCTGCTTAAACTACATAATTACCAAATTTCAATACAATTTCATCCCACTCTAAAGGTTTCATTCTCCTTCTGCTTACATATAAAATAAAAAACACATACCGTAATAAAATAAGGATTTTTTTTTTTAGTATTGTTGAATGCCATCAGAGGTGAAAATGGTAAAAAAAAAAAAAATTCACACAGAAAAAAAGTATCAAAATTATTTATTTGTGTGTAACACTTTTGAACACTGTAATGAAGTATCTGTACGATATCAACACTGATGACTTTATTCCCCCAATGTCATTGAGTCATTGTTATTTAAAGTAAAAACTGGTTAGTTAATGCACTTAAAATTCAGCTCTGATAACATGTCACATTTGGCACAAGAGAAAAAAAAACTTTTCTAAGTAATGGCACTGAATACAAAAGTAACTTATGCTTCAGTTTATACTCCTTTTTTTCTTTTTTTTTTTTTTTTTTTTGAAACAGCATATTTTATTTTGTTGAAAGACACAATGTATGCAGGAACCCCATTAAAGCTAAAAGTTAAAAATGCAACTCATAGGATGTAAAACCTCCACTATGCAGGAGTAGTATAAAGGAATGAAATCTTAAAGGTTTAGTGTGTGATATTCACTTCCATCTATTGGTGCAGTTGCAGCCAACCAACAGAATACCCCTCTACCTTCACTTATTGTGGCACAAAAAGCCTGCAGTCCCTTATAGGCTTTAATTTGGGTGGGTATTAGCCCTGGTCCACATAGTTCTACACCTTTTAAAACTGATACCTACTATAAAACTTAAAAACAAGAAGACCTCTGTGGAAATATAACTAAACAACAACCTGAGAAAACACACATCACACACACTGAATCTTGTAAGATGCCAAATATGCAAAAACAATATTTTCTGTTCAAGGGTGTCACAACAGTGGATCTGATGACAAACGACCATATTTATCACTACAAGCTGTACAGTGACTTAAAGGAGTGATATTTAGCCTTTTAAAAATGTCCCTGTGTTCCCCATAAACTGTAAATGTTCTCTGTGTTCTCCATAGACTGTAAATGTTCTTCTTGGGTCTGAATTCTTCATCCATCCAACTCCACAGGTCCATCTACAAACACATTTCTGACTAATGACACCACAAAGGTGGTTTGGAGCGCTGGCCCTTTAAATGAACACTAAACATTTTGAATGAAAATATGACTACTGAATGGATATAAAGACAGCTTTACAGCAGCTGGAGGGTTGAAGTTCAAACTGTACACACAAAGAAATAAACCACAGACTAATAAAAGTGGCTTTAGATAAATATGACCCCTTTAAGGCATCTTGTCATTACAATCACATGTATTGTGTTTTGAAGACACTCGTCATGGTTTTTATTTTGGTGGAGCTTCTTTGTGTGTTCAGCTCCTTAACCTTTAAAAACAGACAAAGTTTTTAGAGAAAGAACCCATGACAGGCCACTCTGCTCACAGACTGGTGTCTACAGTGGAACATCTCATGGCTAAACTGCCTGACGTTTATCAGAAGGTCAAGGGAAGTGTGTTTGTCAGCTGATTTTAGGACCAAAAGCTCGTTTTCATGTGGCTTTAGACGGTTATTTAGTCATCAGAGCCTTTTAATTATTGAGGGCGTTTCCAGCTGGTGACCGTTCTCCACCCAAAGTGTTGAAGGTGACGATGGGGGGGTAAATGAGGCAAAGGCTAAGGACAGACAACTCCACCACCCCCACCCATAACTATTTTAGGAAAGTTGAAATTCAACACTCAACCTCATCAGTGAGTCTCTAAAGACTATGTTCAAAACAGAGACCGTTTACTGTCTGCTGAGGACTGTTTTTGCTCACATACGACCACACACTGAATATGATCTTTTTAATTTGGATATGGTCTTAATAATAGTTTATGGTGCTGCTACATTACACTCACAATTGTCACTTTATTTCCACCTTTCACTGTTACTTTTGATGCATATTGTGCAATAATGTACATATCCAGAGGTTTATTTTATTATATTTAGTGGATTTTATGGTAGTTTTCATTCTATTCTATATAGGTTTTATATATTTTATTTAATATTTTATAGAGTGACTAGGTAGCTTACTGGTTTACACCACTGGCTTTGGTGCAGAAGATTGCCGATTTGAAACCCAGGTGTACCCTTGGACCCTATACCTGTAGCCACAAGGGGGCAGTGTCTCATTGTGCCGGTCCCATGCACAGATAAATACAGAAGGTTGTGTCAGGAAGGGCATCTGACATAAAAACCTGGGAAATTGCTATATTTTATTTAATATTTTATCTAACACTGAGACCTGGGTAACTATATTTCATTCTATCACGTCCATTGATTGAATGACACTAAAGCTGAGTCCATTTGTGGTCCTTAATCAGATACAGGTCTGAACAGTCAGTTCAGTCAGTTCTGCTCTGGTCGCACCAGCTGAAAACAAACTGTGATGGATGGACAGTGAGGTGTCAGATGTTTACACACATACAACATAGGTGTGATGTCGCACAGCTGCTCTGTGTTTGAAAGAATATCGAAAGAAATGGTCAAAGAAAGCCACAGAGGAACTAGAAGACAAAACAGAAAAACAAATGGAAATGTTCAAATGGGGCCATGTTAACTCATAAACGGACCTGTAAATAGTGACTCCAGTGGCCTCCATGTTTGTAGTACGACGTCCTGCATTTGATGTTTTTCTGATGTGATCGTTTCAGGACTGTGATCAGTTCACTGACTGCATGTACAATGTTGTGAACCGAGTACTAAGGCTTCAGCGTGGTCTAAAACTGTTCCCAAGCGTCTGTCTTCCTCTGATTGACAAGCGTTCCCACTGCGCTGTCGATCTATGGTGTAATACTTCCAAAAAGCTCAGGGGTCAGGTAGCCCTCTGGTGTCGGCATGGGTTTGGGGATTATCAGATGAGGGGCAGGTGTTGAGTTTGACGTCAGTAAGAGG
The DNA here is from genome assembly GCA_029822895.1 of Maxillicosta whitleyi. Lineage (NCBI taxonomy): Eukaryota > Metazoa > Chordata > Actinopteri > Perciformes > Neosebastidae > Maxillicosta > Maxillicosta whitleyi. The sequence continues at coordinate 9,191 of JAPSES010125450.1, forward strand.
CTGTTCTGCCTATCGACACCCTCCACCATGGTGTAAATAGGAGCCGGGTGGACGGGGGACAGGGTGGTGGTCTCAGATCTGTGGTTGTCCCCAATAGAACGGGGCGGATCAGTGCCGAGGTCTCCCGGGCTCATTTTCCCTGCATTCAGCTCTGATGTGTATCCAGAATTATCTACGTTCTCCACCAAGAGCCTGAGCTCCTTCTTTTCCTGCTCCTTTCCTGTCGCCGTATCCTTGCGCTGTTCGTCCACCTCGGTCTGCTCCTCGGGTGACAGAATCACCTTTCCAGATGATCGGACCTCGCTCACCTGGGTGTACATGGCCTCTCGACCCAGGTCCGGAAAGGGAGGCTCCTCCGCAGTGGGAACCTCAGACGGCACCTCCTCCCTGAGCGTTTGGTTTGGAATCAGAGGATGGAAAAGCGAAGCCTCTGCGTCGCTGGGGATGTCCGGGTCGCAACAGCTGGCTCGGCCCGAGTCGTCGTCTCTGAATCCGATGGACACTGGCGAGGCGTCGGAGGTCACGGAGCGGTCCATGAGGCAGTGTGTGTCCAGGTCCGTCAGCATGTCCTGATGCTCCTCGATGTCCAGATCGATGAACTCCACCCAGGGGTCAGTGTTGTACAGCTCCGGCCTCAGGTCGGGGGGGCCACCCAGGATGGACGTCAGCTCCCTCAGCTTCCCCTTCTGAAACGCAGAGATCACATGACCTCACAGACCCAAACAGCTACTGGCAACCGAAACCAAAACATATAATGTCTGAACCACTGAGACAGGGCAGCAGACTGATTTTCTGTCAGACCAGTAAAATAATAACCTATACGTTTTTGTCTTTTTAACTAGAGCATTTACAGTCACAAACTATATAAACCAATAAGTATGTGTGAACAACCTGAACAAATATGACCAACAGGAAATGTGTGAAGAAAAATAAGTTCAGTTTTAGCAATATTATCAACTTATCATTCCTATATGTTCATGACAGATCTGATCTACAAAGGCACAAAACATTTAGTAACAGGCAGAATGTTGTTAAAATTGAACTTATTTTTCTTTAGATATTTCAGGTTCATATTTGTTCACGTTGTAAATATTTTATTGGTAAAGGATGGTTAGTTAATGTAAATATTAATAGTTTCAATATTATATAATGCATTTTGAGAATAGAGATCGACCTTAAAGATCAGGGGAAAACGGTCATCTCATACAGTCCCTGTCATTCAAGATGATACGAGGTACTCGGATGGAAGCAGCATGGATTAGGGGAAGGATTTATGTAAATTTGGAAGAAAAAAAAACATGTATGACCAAAATACCAGGGCTTAGATAAGATAAACTGTGGATTGATACCTTGAGCAGTTCAGGATCAATTCCTCTTATTTTAGGTCCAGGAACCGGAGGCAAAAGTAAAACCATCAACCTTAGAAAAAAGAAGGAAAAAGGAAAATGTTATGTTTTCTTTCATTTCATTCCTGTTAATCTTACAGAAATACTTATGATAATATAATAACTGTTATTCAATGTTTGTCAATATTCTTTGACAAACACATTAAACTGAATTAAAGCTAAATGTCAGATACGCCGTCTATGCTTTGAATCAGTAATGTCCCCATTTTTTAAATTTATTTATTTATTTTAGGATCAGTTTTGCCAATACCTATGTACAATGGCATTTTGATGTCAATGTCATTATTTATAAGTTACCTATAGGTTGACTCTAGATAACGTTATAATTTTTGCACTTCCCAGATTCATACAGTGGGACAGATTGGAACCTTTGATGGTCCGGTTTTGGCCCACAGGGCGTTCGTTTGCCACAGCTGTAGCCGTTCTATGAACAGGTCCATCCAGGTATTTACATGGGGGGGAGGGGGGGTTTCCATGCTGTATGTTAGTGAAGCGTAGATCAGTGGGTTACTCGCAGGTTGGGTTAGGGCGCGTCAAAAGAATGTCAGTTTAATTGTGGGGCAAAATCCCTGCAGGTTGAAAAAAACTTGACTTGCGCATCACTACAGAAACATACAGTGAAAGGGATTATAGATGTTTTACTAATTCCTCTTTTCCTTTTACCTACCTTTGGAAACTTGAATTCGAAGGGGTACAATGTTAGTTTACCCCCCCCCCCCCACACACACACACACACACACACACCAGAACCGGGCCTGGATCACCCGATTTAGTGACCGATCTCTAGAACGGATCAGGACTATGGCTGGGTTTTAGTAACAACCTCGTGATACGATCCATATCCCATTACAGGGGTCACAATACGATACGTATTGCAATATATGTGCATTCCGGTACATGGTATTCAATGCGATATACATCCCGATATATTAGGCCTATTTTTAATTTATTTTTTTTACAGTTTCTACTTTTTTTTTTTTTTTTAACATTTTAAAGTTAAAACATGCAAAGTCACTTGCCGTTTCACAAATTTGATAAACTAATTATTTGTTGTATGTGAAATATCGATACTGACGCCTCCATATCGATACACGTATCGTGAAGAGGCCCGCAACGATATATCCCCGTATCGATGTTTTGAACACACTCCTAATCAGGACATCCCTACTTCTCCAGGTGAAGACTTTACGTTCATACAAAGATGGCGGTTCTGAAATACTTACTTTTCCTGCTGTGATATGACGACTAACATGAGGATGGCCACTAAACACAAGGCCCCAAAGATGAGCACAGCTGCCACTGGGAACCTCGACACTGACAGAAAATACACAAAGAAACCAAACATTATTCAATAGGATGTAGCACAAAATGATTAAAAAACACTGAAGGGAAAAATGTCTTCAATAGTCGCTTTTCCATTGACCGTCAAATTGCAGGAATTTTTACTGCGCATAAAAATTTGGCTAATGGAAAAATGACAATCTAGCCAAAACTGGTTTTTGGATGAAAAGTTTTTGCGCTTGCAAGTGGTGGTTTTTAAGACATAGTCAAATTGGTATATCGCACAAAACTACAACAGAAAGATCTTTTCGCACAACAACAGTCATATGAACAAAAAAAAAAAAACGTTGATGGATGTTACAAGTGAAGAAGAATTTAAAACAAACATAGTGCGGTATGTGTGGACACACCAGGAAACCTGAACATTTTGAATTTAGTACAGGATAGAGGGATAACGAGCGTTCTAGATTCAAAAGAACACATATTTGTGTTTGTCGACATGTTTATGGAATGACTTCTCATGATATTGCGCGATACTCAACAAACAAAGTATTGCATTTGTGATTTAATGGAAAAACCAACATTACGCACTTATGTTTTTTCGACATTTAGTAAATATCGGTAAAGTTTTCCGCAGATGCCCAATGGAAAAGTGACTGGTGCTCAGTTTCTGTTTAAAGAGAATGAATCTGCACATTTTTCACATTTAATTGTTTAAAAAGTGCTTATTCATGTGTAAAACCGTCCACTGTGTTCTGATTGGCCAGCTTTGACATATGGACACAGAGCTGCAGACTGTCCTGGTCTTTACCTTTGGAGGGGATGTGGACGAAAATGGAGTCGCCAAATTCTCCAAATTGTTTCATACCGAACATTTTGCACCGAACCCGAACCTCGTGATTGACATTCGTCTCAAGTCCATAAATGGTGCGATGAGTGGCGTCTACGAGGTCGGACTGTGGTGGAGAAGATCAGTGGTTTAACTCCTGTGACAAGTTTAATACTGAAAAAAAAAACTTATTGAAACTATACGATATGCACTATATGAACAAAAGTATGTGGAATATATTCAATACCGTATTTTCTGGAGTATAAGCCGCACCAGCCATAAAATACATAATAAAGAAGGATATATATAAGTCGCATAAGTCGCAAGTCAAATTTTTGGGGTAAATGTATTTGATAAAATCCAACACCAAGAACAGACATGTCATGTTGAAAGTCAATTCTAAATAAAAATAGAATAGAGAACAACAGGCTGAATAAGTGTACGGTATGCTAACGTTACATGATGCATAAACAACCAATTGAGAACGTGCCTGGTATGTTAACGGAACATATTCAGAGTTTTTCAGATATTAGTTATTCCTAAACTAATCAATGTAATGATATTTATCCCATAATATTAACTATATTCTAACATTATTCATTATTGTCTTGTATCTCAGACCCCGTTAAAAAACAAACACCTGAATTCAACGTGTCCACATACTTTTGTCCACATAGTGTATCATGTTAACAATAACTCATAAATACACAATTTGGCCAAATGATGACAACACCCACCGTCTTCCAGAGGTCCGAGCTGACGTCACGGTGCTGGACGTCATACTGAAGCCTCATCCATCCAGAGTTCACGTCTGCAGACTCGGGCGGTTTCCAGTTCAGCATTATGTCGTAGAAATGACCCGATAAACTCACATTCAGCGGCGCCCAGGTCAGGCTGAACGGTGGGTCCGGGCGCACTGAAAATGACATTAACCTCAGTTTTATTATCAACATCAGGCTGTGAAATACCTACGTTTATATTTAGACACTGAAAAGAGAAGAAGGGGGCTCATGTTCCGCTTTAGTGTATGGACTTAATTATATCTACATATATGTCGACATACAGTGTGTTTTATATGTCCTTATTCATAATTTTACTGACACTTTACATTCGTACTTCTTTTTTGTGGTCTGATTTTAGATCTGAGTGAATATTTGGAGAATTGCAATAATAATTTCACTGTTGTACATTTTAATAAATCTGATTTGTGCTTTTAAATCATAAGACTCAAGACACTGCCTTATAAGAGTATATATACATTTTGTCATGTATTTATATCTAGAACTTATTTGTATTTAATACCCATATTTATATTTAACAACAGCATTTATTTATTTATTATTAATTGCACTATTCTTGCCCTTTGGATCAGACGTCAAATTTCACTTGATTGTTGATTTTTTTTTTTTCCTTTACAGTGTATAATATAATAATTTGAATAGTTCATGCACAGTCTAAAATTTAAGATTACTTTTTTTCTTAAAAAAATAATCAGAGCTCAGATGCACAATGTCCTAAATGAATAATCTGTTTTTAGTATAAATAAGCGAAAGCACAGCTTGTACATGAAATGTGCTATACAAATAAACCTGCCTTGCCCTAAATAAGAATTGTTCCTGTAAGTGACAATAAACCCCTATTCTTTTCTATTTTATTTTGTTTTGTTTTGTTCTGTTCTATTTTATTTTATTTATTTGTTTTGTTTTATTTTGTTCTATTCTATTAACACAACATTAACACATTAACACACTGTCCAAACCAGACCAGCAAAAACCAGAAATCACCTCTAGTCACATGTCATTGTAATAGTTTCCTGCCGTTCTTCTGTTTTCATTTTCTGTCACTGTCAAAGTCCTTTCATTATTATAAAGGTAAAGGGTCTATTTCGAAGCTCAGAGCTGAATATTCAGGATGTGTGTGTCAGTGTGGTTAATCAAACAGGAAACTGACCGATGTCATCGACGGTGAAGTGGTTCTGGTCGTAGAGTTCGGTTAGATCCCTGGAGTACAGCTGGACTCTGTAGTTGGTCCAGATGGTCGTGTGGTTCTCGTTGAAGAAGCACTCGTTGGGTCTGTCACTGCTGTAGTGAGGACACTCTGTCCAGTCTTTGGTTATGGACGGTCTGAGGTGGAGGAGCACAAGGTCACCACTGAGGACACCTTTAATCCTACACTGTTTAGACTAGGGCTGTGTTCAAAATATCCATACAGGGATATATCCATGATACACGTATCGATATTTCACATACAACAAATAATTATTTTATCAAGTTTGTGAAACGGCATCTGACTTTGCATGTTTTAAGTTTATCAAAGCCATCTTTATTTGTGCACTACAGCCAAGTTCTTAATGCAGTGTTTTACATGAATTACAGTGGAATTGTTGCTCTACAGCAAAATAAAAAATAACATTTGGGTATACATGTGTCTGTTTTCTGTAAAATGTTAAAAAAGGGAAAACTGTTAAATAATATAGGCCTAAAATATCGGGATGCATACCGCGTTGAATACCATGTACCGGAATGCACATAAGTCGCGATATGTATCCTATCGTGACCTCTGTATCAGGATATGTATTGTAAAAAAAAAAAAAAACGGTAATAAAAACAAACCTCAAAAACACTAGAACACTCCAAAACAGCACTATCACTATTCCATACAGTTATTTACTAGAATTTAGAGCAAAAACACAGCTAAAATCTCACTAAAATGCTTCTAAAAGTAATAAAAATCCTCCATCTCTTTGTCACTAATCATCCTAACAGGGTTTTTACAAAATATTTTCAATTGCACTAAAACCACTGTGATCGGAATGGGCTTCAGTCCAATTTATTGTTTATTTTTAGCTTTTTCAACATTCTTTCGATCAATTATTGTTAATTATTTGTATGCAAACTAATTAAAGTTTTAGATAAAGTATTTAGGTTTGGTTGTAAGGGTTAAATTATTATTATAAAGGTTAAATTATGTCACAATGGGAGCCACATCATCTCCTCACTTGTTGACGTAGAACAGTCGTAGATCTCCCGGCTCGGACACATTATGGAACGATCCGACGCTCCATCTGCACTGGAAAGTCTCCATGTTGGCGGAAAAACACTCAGTGATGTATGGACGTCTGGGAGCGGCAACTGGAAGAACAAGAACAAATCAGTAAAAGGACAAAATTAAATACTGTATTTTCCGGAGTATAAGCAGCACCAGCCATAAAACGCATAATAAAGAAGGAAAATACATATACAAGTCGCACTGGAGTATAAGTCGCATTTTTGGGTAAATGTATTTGATAAAATCCAACACCAAGAACAGACATGTCAT
>JAPSES010125534.1:0-16016 GCA_029822895.1 Maxillicosta whitleyi
AGCAATCCAGTTATTCTGTGTGAAGTTCTATACACATATGTTGAAAATGGCCCTATCTTGCAATGATAAAGAATCCTGTAAAAAATTCCTGGATCCAGACTTTGATCCGGATCACCTCCAAAATTTAATAATCTGTTCCTTGTCTCAAAGCGAACATTTTCTGAAAATTGCATTAAAATCATAACTAATCATAACTTTTTGAGTTATCTTGCTAACTATCAAACTAACAAACCCTGGAAAAACCATAACCTCCTTGGCGGAGGTAATAATATCATCTTTTGCACCCTAAACTTGCAGCCATTCTTTTTAGTGATGAATGTCTGTCTCTTGGTGTTCAAGTCTGTACACCGTCATGTTCCGAACTTGAAAACAGTAATTGTAAATAGTAATTTCTACTCTCTTTTGCATTTGTAGGTGTCCTGTTAGCATTTTTACAGACCTCTCCTTTATCATTGTGGCCAAGAGAAAAGGCTTTATGGAGAAAATACTGTTTAGGATGAGTGGCCCCTTTGGGGTTGGCAGGGGTATATAGATATACCAGGAATTCCATCCATCCTTCTGTCTGTCCTTCTGACTACTTGGATGCTAATCTCTTGATTGTTTTCACGTTAGACACCATTTACCATTAGGAGAGGTACAGTGCACAGTTTAATTAAGTTAATTTTTTTTTTTTTTTTTTAAAGATTTTAACTTAGACAACTTTACAAATTATTAAAAGTTTTTTTTTTTTTTTTTAAAGAATGAAAGTTATGACTCATTTCTCTAGGTAGGCAGGGTATCTGTGAGAAGGAGGGGCAAAGTGTGTGACCCAGTGGGAATATCAGTAACCTCTGCTTACCTTTTCACTTGTTTGAGTTAAAAATGCATCTATGGTTGTTTGGTTTTGTATTTAGTCCTGTCATCTTCTGAGCCTATGGAGTATTACACATCTTGCAAACAAGTGTTAAGCGGGACTAAAGGCAATAATAACCTGAGAGATTTCATCCATCTTGCAAACTTATTACCAGTAGCATATGCTTGTCTCAAAGATTAAGCCATGCAAGTCTAAGTACACATGGCTGTATGATGAGGATCTTTTTTAATGTCACATTTGTTGTATATAGACAATTACAGTAACACATAAGGTGCAATGTAAAACACACACAGAAGTTTGCTCCTGGAGGATTCTGTTCAGTGTCTGTGAATTGGCTTAAGAGTCTGGTTTGACCAGATCTAAATGTAAAGTGTTATGATACAACTTTGATATGATGTGGCACTATACAAAAAAAAAAAAAGATTGGTTGATTGAAATACTATTTTGAAACCATAATTAAAGACGTCAGTCTGTACAACATTGTATAATGTGACATCATACACTTTAGTTATCCTTGCAGTGCATACAGGCCATCCAGCTGCAGCCTCTTACTCATGCCCATCTGTGTATGTTTTTCTTTGTGTGTTTTAAATTATCTAACACTTGTGGGTGTGTTTGGTGTGTAAGGGATAGAATCCTCACTCACAGTTGTTGGTTTAGAACTCAAAAGAAACAGAGCAAACCAACAACCAGCAGATGAGTGGTACATAAATATTGATCACCTAGCAAATGGTAATGGACTGCTCTTATATAGCGCTATATCTACTGTTTGGTACTCAAAGCGCTTTACATAGGCCTCACATTCACCCATTCACACACAGTAGACGGCTACTATGCTAATCTACCATGCAAGGTACTACCATGCCAGACCTTCAGTGTCTTGCTCAGGGACTCTTCGACATGTGGACAGTGGGAGCCAGGATTTGAACCGCCAACCCTTTGGTCATTGGACAACCTGCTCTACCAACTGAGTCACAGCCGCCCACTAGCAGAACAGGATTGTAGAGTAATATAGTCCATCGAGCTCGGTTAAGCCCAGCTTCATGCTAATCTTATAGCTGACATAATGCAGGTTTCATACAAATGGAAGATTAGGGTCAGTTATGTTAGAGGAAAAATCTTGTACATGGGAATACTGATGTCGGTTATGATGTCATCCTCTTACCTGGCATTAAGCATTATGTGTCCTATTGATGAAGCTGATTACACAAACCCCCTCCTTAATTTAGATAAATGTGAATTAAAGCTATAATGAGTCACATTTTTATTTATTTTGTCAACTTGAGTATTGACATTCTATCATATGTTTCCAAAAGTCTTCAAAGTCAGAGAAATACAATATTTTAGTCGGTGGGTCATGTTCACTTTATTAACAATAACTTTTTCTTTTTTTTTTTTTTTTTAATAAGATAAGATATAAGATAAAATAAGATACTTTATTAATACAGTGGAGAAATTCACAGTTACAGGTTCTCAGAGAACACTCAGTAGGGCTGCAAAAAAGATTGAAAAGTGCATGCAAGTGAGAAATTAAACATCAAATATAATATAAAATACAATAAAAGTAAAAACTTTCTAGAGTTACTACAACTATACAAATATCTTTATCTTTAGTGTACAGCAGATGGAAGTAATGGTTCAATCACAGGAGGTAAAGTGGATACAGTGGATAATTTGCCCAGGTTATTATTGCACATAAACCAGTTGAAGGTAAGATAACCATGTACAATTCATGGTTTAACAGTGCCATAGAATTAGAAAGTGGCCCATTGTTAAAGACTGTTATGGTGACAGTAGTTTGAAGCAGGAAAAGCTAATTGCTGATGACATAACACTTCCACCCCCATTATCAAAGTTTAAATATCTGACCTGATAGAGATAAGATAGAGTTTTATTAGCAACGGTGATGAAAACAACTCACATGATCCTATGCTACCTAACACTTTGATCTACTATTTCAGCTTTCTGTAATGACATGGTCATAGAATAGAAAGAATATCTTTCTATTCTTTTCAACTTAAGTTCCCAGGTACAACAAGCATCACATTGTATGCACACTGGTGTCATAAGAAAACAAGAATAATGTTGTTTATCTATCTAGTTATCTACAACAGATACTTCTAAGAGAGAAGGAAAGGAGTAATACTACTGAGATAATGAAAGAAGTTGTAAAGATACCAGAATAAAGGTGGAATTTAATGAGAAGGTGGACTCAGTGCACAGCTGTGTTAAAATAAAGAATGAAAGGCATCTCCTTAAATTATACAAATAAAATATTCAAGTGTTTCACGGTTAAGTAAGGTTGTAAAGATATTGACATATTTTTTTAAAAAACGTGTAAAGGTGATATTTTTAACATCTTTATCTTTCTTTTTCTTAACAATTTTTTTTGCAGTAGTGACTTATGGGTTTGTTTATTGACTGTTGGTCATATGTGGTTATGTTTATGTTATTAAGTGTTTTTAACTTTATATTGGTTTTGATGTTCTTGTATTGTAAATGCCCAGAGGACCATTTTATCCTTTATAAGAGAGAAATCTTCACGCTGAAGTTCTAAGGTTATGGGTGTTTGTGTATGTGTGGTTCCTATTGAAGTCTGCTACCATCAAAAAGATGGGGTTTGTTTTTCTTTCCTTTTTCTCATCCACAAGAGACTCAGCTGTCCAGGTCCCACCCATCTTTCCTTTTACTTTGTTACACCTTTTTTCTTTTTCCTTGACTCCTCTATAATTCACATGGGAATTTACCCATAATCCACTGCAAGGAAATTGCCCCATAATGAATACAGAGCTTCTAAATTGGAGTAGAGCCAGAGGCAGGGACCACACCGGCTGCCGAAACATTCACAAAGCTTTATTAACACTGTTATTCCTGGCAGATGCACTGTGCGTACTAACAGTTGGTGATAATCATGCTGATTCACTGATTTGTACAGATTATGGCAAATCATTAGCTGTCAGGATGATTGAGGCACTCTCAGTTTATCTAAATTTGCTTTATAGGCATTACAGAAAGGAAATCTATGCTGTTATGAATACAGGTGGTATTATCTGGAAATTACATATAATCGAGAAGAGAGAGGAGACTTTGCATTACACGTATCAACAATTTTACAATGCAGGCTGTATAGATTTTAATTCACAAATTCAACTGCTTGGATTATTAAAGGTTGATGTAGCTTTGTAGCAATGGTAGGGCTACACAATGGGATGAGAAGATAATATTATATTATGTCTACATGCTTATGAAGGAAAATGGACAGATTACTGATCATTTTGAGTTATGAGTATAAAATAAGGCAAATAAATTACCCTTTTATGACTAATAGAGCTAAGTTCTGCCAATACCAGTAGTTTTTAAGATAATCCAACAGGTGATGTCTCATCTGCCTTTCTTTAATTCAAATCATGTGATTCAAGTTTATGGTGATGTGTTTTTAAGGGGCTATTCGTAGAGATGTACTGAGTTACTGGTGGGAACAATCTGGTTTTCCAGTCTCAGATAAATACAGTTCTGTGCATGATGGTTCACATGTCTGAAGAAACATAGACAGAAACAGACACACAGTAATGTCATTACATGAAAGTAAAATGACCATCACACACAATAAACACTAGGGCTCTGAATCCATCAATGCACATTTGCTTTTGCTAGAGTTTGTGCAGCAATAACACATATAAGCACACTCTGATAAATGTATTTATTCAACTCCCTCAAAAATGTCTGTTTTTTTAAGGATCTAGTCCAAAATATATTGGCTTTGCCCATGGCCCATGTCCTAACCTACCACCAAGTTTCATAATAAAATAAGGACAGCAATGTTGGCATACCTCTGTTGACAGCCATAGTGAATCGCTGATCTCTTTGACAGGTAATGATATGGAATATAGTACAATTCATTTTCAGCACTTTGGAGGGCACTTGGGAAGTGAGAGGAGACCCTGTAACATGGCACAATTCAGGAGAGAATGTAATGGTAACTTAATAGTCATTTTTTTTATTATGAAAATATTTATCAAATGTTGGACTCCGCCAGGGTTGCCCTTTGTCACCACTTCTCTTCATAACTTTTATGGACAGAATATCTATGTGCAGCCAGGGCATTGAGGGAGTCTGGTTCAGTGACCTCAGGATTGGGTCTCTGCTATTTGCAGATAATGTTGTCCTGTTGGCTTCATCAGGCAGTGACCTCCAGTTCTCACTGGGATGGTTCACAGCCGAGTGTGAAGTGGCTGGGATAAGAATCAGCACCTCCAAATCTGAGGCCATGGTCATTAACGGAAAAGAGGGGATTGTACCCTCTGGGTCAGGGAAGAGATACTGCCCCAAAGTGGAGGAGTTCAAGTATCTTAGGTTCTCATTCACGAATTAGGGAAGGATGGAGTGGGATCTCTGCGTAGCGCGGTGTGGAGCTTTTTAAAATTGGAGGGAAAAAAAAAGTCCACTTTAAGGGTACCAGAAGGGGAATTTTAATATGTAGGTAGAAAGTTTATACCTTTCAGTTAGCGGCTCTGCCCACATAATTCTGACTCTGCCTTTGGGTCCGATTTGCTTAGAGTCCAGCCTGCGCGCATGTGAAACATTTTTCACATTTGATCTGGGCAAACAATTACAGTCAAAATGCCACTACACTGTAATTAGCATATCGGGTCAAAATTTTAGCGTCGCAGGCTGCTATGCCACTTTGCACTAACTAGAACACTGCTTAACTTGTTGAACACATGACAGCTGTGGCACAGCCAACGCATCTGTTCATCTCCATGGTAACAGTTCTTTCCTGTTTCCGGTAAGGTAGCGAGGACATCACACTCGTTCGGTGTCATTTTTATGCCCTCCCCTTAATCAGGAGTGCCCTCCAGACCTGCCAGTGTATACTCCGTTTGGAGGGACAGCCTGGATGGCCTGGTAACACCTTGGGATCCCGCCGGATAAGCTGGACGAAGTGGCCAGGGAGAGGGAAGTCTGTGGGACTCCCTGCTTAGGCAGCTGCCCCCGCAACCCAACCCTGGATAAGCGGCAGAAGATGGATGGATCGAGTTATCAAATAATTGTCTATGGTGTCAGCTGCCTGAAAGAAAGACATTACATTTGGCTGACGCTTTTATCCAAAGCGACTTACTAGGTATAGGCATGTATAGCATAAAGGGTCTTGCCCAAGGGTACACTTGGATTCAAACCGGCAACCTTCCACACCAAAGTCAGCAGTGTAAACCACTAAGCTATCCAGTCGCTGAATGAAAGAAAGAAAGTCAGCAATCAGCAAGTTTGAATTTTTAAACATAAAAAAGAGAACATATTGCTTTTTTTTTTTTTTTTTTACAAGGGTACATTACAAAGCAATCTGCTTTGAAGCACATTCTAATGCACAAAATATAGCAGAAAAAACAATGTCATTGATGAAATCTCCACACTTTAAAAAAAAAAAAATTTAAAGCCATTTTAAAAATAAAAATAAGATATATACAAATGAAGAATAATAGTGAGGGTTAAAAGATACTCACAGAGCATTTAGAAGTTGATTTACAAAGGGAAAGAATGATTTTTAGAAGCACCTATGGTCTACCATAGATGCTCTAGCATCTATGGTTTTGTTTGGGGGCAAAAGTCAAATCAGTTCTTATTATTTACACTGTACAGGAGTGAATGGAAATCCATGTAAATCTGCATTTCAGTTTGCCAGTTTCTTGTAAAACACGATGTTCTTTGGATACAAATCAGGCTCTGGATAAGATTGAGTACTTTGTAACCTGGAAGACTTTCAGAGAAAACATTATTTTGATGAAGCAACTTACACAGTACTGTGGTTTGTCTATTACCACAGAGCCATCAGTGCTCTTGTCTAGACTGGTAACTTGTTACATCCCAAAAAGTACCAAGGCAAATAGTTAAAGTTTCATACTGTCTTCCTCTTACAGTTATTGCAGATCATTCATTTATCAGACACGGGCAGTTGTTTGTTTACCTGCTTGACTAGTTTCAGCTACTTCCTGTATCCTTTAGGGAGGGTTTACTCCCCCTGCTGTCTGACATCTTCTCCAGAACCACATCCCAGGTGTGTGTGCGACACGATGATGTGCCGTCATACCTGTTCAAGCAACAGATACCATCGCTGGATCAGGGAGGCTACTGAGATATGGAAACACATGCCAAGGACAATGAACAGAGATTACAGCACATACACCTTGTCACACACCTGGGATGCAGTCCTGTAGAAGATGTCAAACAGCAGGGGATGTAAATGCTCCCAGCTGTCTGACCAACCCACCTGAGCAGCCTACAAGACACGTCACAGCAACACCATTGTGACGCTTCTGCAACAGGAAGTAGCTGAAACTAGTCAATTAGGTAAACAAACAACTGCCCCTGTTTGATAAATGATTGATCTACAACAAATAGGTCACACTTATTAACTGCAATGCTGAAGGACTGGCTTGAAATCCTGGTCCAAATAGCATTTTCTCTCTCTTTTTTTTTTTTTTTTAAGATTTTCAAATAGGGGACATGAGTGGGGGCCAGGTAAACCCGATGCTGATATAAATCAACCACTGGGACAATGCTTAGAGTAAAGAATTTGGACCACAGCACTCGATACACACCTGACTTTGGTGTGGAAGGTTGCCAGTTCAAATCCCAGGTGGGCCCTTGGGCAAGGCCCTGTACGCTGTCCATGCCTATACCTTGTAAGTTGCTTTGGATAAAAGCGTCAGCCACATGTAATGTAACTGAGAAGTCATACAGCACACTGCTGCATCTAACATGTAGCTCCACCCATCTTCTCCAGCCTCACTGACTGCACAGAACGAAGAACACCATAAAACAACATATAGAGCATTTTAGAAGAATAATTCCTATTCTATACTATGTACTATCTGTCACTAATTTGTCATTTCTTCCATCAGTTACCACAGTATTGTAGTAGCAAAATGCACACAAGAATGCATTGAAGTACTCTACTCAGGCTGTGAATGTACAGCAGCCTCTAACCAATGCTATTTATTTACTTGTGAAATGCGTTTCAGTTTCAAAGAGCAATAAATCAACTTACCTTCCAGTAACACAACACAACACAACACAACAGACAAGTGGGTTTAATGCAAAGGTTGTTGCCAGTGCTGCAGCCAGGTCAAATCCACCAATAGAAACTCTTCTCTCATCCATCAGCGTAGGCTCCACCCATTAAGTGCAGTTTAATTTGCAAGCAAAACATTTGAAGTTGCTAGCAAAGAAAAGTGATTTTCAAGCAACATGTTTGACTCACAAGGAAAGAGGACTGATTTTTAAGCAAAATTATCTTTTTTTTTATTGCCACTTCTTCCTGTGTTTTGCTGTCAAATTTCTTTTGGTTGTAATTCTATTCTATTTGATTGATGAATAAAGAAACAAATGTCTCTACATAGCACTCCAGTATTACTGAGTTTGAGTAATAAATCTATACTGCATGTCTTTGAGGCTTACTAAAATATTGATAAAAGTAGGTGTCCTGTAACCTGGTGCAGTTTACCTCTGAGTTATTTAATAGTCAATTAAATTTTACAGTTATTTCAACAGTTATTTAACTTTTTTTATACTTTGAAAATCAGGAATCTGCCAAGAAAACAGCAATGAGGAGGTTGTCAATTAAAGATGGCTAAAACAATGTTGATAAAAGAAGTAAACTGTTTTTGGTTTGCTGGCTTGCTAGATCCTGTGGTTTGGTTCATAAAACATAATTTGATGATGATCAAAATTAGATCTTGTTTTGGTTGGATGTCATTACAGCAAACACTTTGCTTCCATCACTGGGCATTTTCTGCAGTGAGCATTTCTCTACTTCTATTTTCCCTGTAAAATAGTTTACTTCTTTTTTTTGTCTGCATTTATTCTCATAGTTTACCAACACCAAAAGAGTGACGGATGCATATTTTGTTCTCGTGGCCAAATATTTTACTATTTAGTGCATGACCGTTACCAGCCCTCCCTGGGATCTAAGCTGTCATTCTTTATTGAATTTTTCCCTTAACAGCCAGAGAGAGCAGTGTTTACATAGTTTACTTTTGAACCATTCTCTAAAACTTGAGCAGAGAAAAATGGAAAGATTACTTACTTTTCTGTTTTTAATGTCCAGTTGTTTTTTCATCTTCTTATGTGTTTGCTGTTTGTTTTTTTGTTTTGTTTTGTCTTCTTCACATTTTTGACCTTTATCACTATTCATCAGTGGTCCTGAGGTTTTTACTTAGGTTACGTCACTTCATGGTGTATTTCTGTGTCAAGAGTAAAGGACTACGCTACTGCTGAACTGGGTCGTGGGTAACACATTGCTATGGCAACTGCTATTTGCCGGCCCTGGGGCCAAGCACTGCTTTCTCTTATACTTGCTCTTTCACTCAGTCTTCCTCTGTTCTTCCTTGCTCGCTCACTCTGCTGCTTTTTTACCTTTAGCTCTGTTTTTTTCCTCTCCCCTGTTGTTCTGCTCTCTTTCTATCAATCTCTTGCTCTTCCTTTCTGTTCACCTCTACATTTTGCTTTTTCTCTTAATTCTTTTCCCTTTTCCTTTTTTCTTCACCCTCTGATCTTCTTTTCCTCTGAGGAGAATTCAAAAAGGAGCAGGCATCTGTAATCAGTCTTTACTTGTCTGTCACTCAGGGCTGCAAATTGAAATACTAATTTAATCAGGAGTATGCTTTATGTTATTATTTTGCAGGCCAATGCATCCTTAACAGCCCCCTTGGAAGAATAAGCTTTAACTGCAGGGGATATTAATCCTTAACTCCAACTCTTGCTTGGTGTATAATTTGCTTAGCATATATAACCCACATTTCTCAATCTTCTATTTTTACATGTTGACAGGCTTTTAGCTAGGTTCCTTGATAGATAATCTCCAAAATGTAGGGCTGCATCTAGTGATTAATTTATTGATAATATTTTTCATGACTTCAAACAGTTTATTTTATAAAATGTTAGAAAAATGTCAATCAGTGTTCCCCAAAGCCAAAACTTCAAATTTCTGTCTTGGCTCACTATTAAAATACATTGCTGCCTATAAAGTTGGGATACATTTTTTTTTTACTCCCATGAAATAATTGTGACAATATGATTTATTCTTGATTGATAAAGTGTAACTTTACTGTATACTGTATACTCAGTATACAGTATTGCACGAGGTCAGAGGTTATTAGTGATGAGTAAATAGTAGCAATAAAAAGAGGATTTTATTCAAAGAGAACTTTTCTTTTAAAAAAAATGCTCAAATGTCAAAATAGATTGTAATTGATATAATAACTGCCAAATAATTTATTAACAGTTGCAAGTCTACTGTAATGTTCCCACAAACTGATGCTTCATCCTTGGTGTGAAATTGCTGAGATGATTTATGATTCAGCAGTGAAACAAGAATGTATTGTCTCAGTGATCAACTCCAGCTGGTAAGTGCAGGTATATTTCAAAAAAGGGGGAATAGAAGAAGACTGAGGCTGACCATGAGGTAGCAAGATGCAGCGAGGTATAAAATGAGAGCGATGGGTCGACCTCAGTATGTTACCTAAATTCTACTCTAATGAATAGCCCATTGATTTCCATTAAGGCTGGCTGCAGCTGACCACTCATCCTGTCTGTTTCCCATTAGCACACTTTTAAACTGAGTCTGACAAACAGTCATAGCCACAGGCAGACGGGATGAGGGGCCTGGTCAGTGTTTAAAACGAAGTTGTGAATTCATCCATGAAGCTGCATGGGGGCTGAGCTGAAAGGGTTAACAGCAGAAATAATATAAGCCTGAATCACTGGACAGTCTTGGAAATGGTGTCACATAAAGCTTTAGTTGATTAATTTTGGGATTGATGATAATGATAATTACACTGCAGTTGTTGTAATTGTGACATTTATTTTGCCTTTGTTTACACTGTCAGCTAAAACAACATTGGTTTACTAATATGTAATGCTGTGAAAGCAACACTAAATCAAAATAGAGAAGATAAATAAATTCTCAAAACAAGGAAAATGAACAAAATCATAAAATCCACATAGTAAAAGTCTTTGTTGTTTTTTTCTTATTATATTGCTGTCATCATTTTTATTCCTGCATCTATTACATCATTTTCATCTTTTACTTTTATGGGTTTTTGTGTCTTGCATTACTTGCAAGTTTTTTGTGTATTTTTAAAAAGTCTTTTATGAATTAGCCTCTAGTCACTGTCTAGTTTCTTTAGACCAAAAGTCAGAAACAAAAATCAGCTTTTAAACTTAATTGAACTTATTATTCTTTTCAGGGCAGTATATAATGTTTCCTACATATATGTATTGATATTACTGTGGTCATCACATAACAATTTTCTGCATGATTTTGCAAGAATATTTCAAGGAAGGAAGAAAACACTAATTTTACACAAGAACATATATGTAATGTTATACAGTGGAGGATAATTTCAGAAAATAAGAAAACTACTCCAACCTAACTCAAATTAATTCATAGCACAGATTTGCCTCTTGAGCCTCATCATTATATCAGCCTGACACTCCATAGCCCCATTGAGGCCAGTTCCTTGGTTCACTATCTTTGAGCCATTCTGGCTTATCAGCTCCGCTGTTCTATCAGCCTGCTCCCTTTATTAACATTAATAGGATTTGGATCTCTTATGTAATGATCCCCACGCTGTTACGCAACACAAACTTCATCAGCAGCACACTTTGGAGAGGAGCAACATCTTACCTTTGTGTCTTCAGTTTCTCATTTGATTGCAGCTTTTAAAGTGTCAAATGGACCACACACAGAGCTATGTTGTGATGGAAAATAAGGAAAATCAAGAAGGCATGATTTTGGTTTTCACAATGTTTTTTTTGTTTTGTTTTGTAATGTAATAGATTTTTCCCAGCCAATAGGGGAGGATGAAAGTGTCAAGTGAATTTAAAATCCATTTAGTTTGAATAAGCTGGCATTTTTTCTACTGGCAGTGAGGCTATTGTTTTACCCTCAGGGTGCTGAAATCAATCTGCTCTTTCAACTCATCAATACTGGCTGTCCACAGGCTGTAACACTACCTGCTCTGCAAAGTCAGTTGTTAAAGTCTGGATGTATGTCTAAATAAGATAAAATTATGTACTTGTTGGGTATTTTATGATGATTTTTTCCAGGGAAGTGGTCAGACTGAATGTGTGCAATTTAATTGCCTTACATGGAAAAATATCACCTCATGTCATCTACTCTAAGGCTTTAGATTGAATTTGTGGATAACAAAAGCTGTCAGTTGTCTTAGCTACTTGCTTGTGTGGATGTTCTCAAAGGATCACCTGTCATATACACTATATATCATAAAGCACCACAAACAGGCACTAAGTGTGTGCTATTTGCTAATACTCAGTATCACTTTAGAAGTGTGCTGTCAGATCAGATCATTTCACATCTGCAGTGCTGCACACACAGGCTTGAAAAACAAGTAAAAATGAGTATTTCAATTGAGCAAACTTGATAAAAAAAAAAAAAAAAAAAGAAGATGCTTCAGTTGCCAATTGGAACAGGTTGTCATGGAAACAGCAAAGTGGCACAGAAGATAGTTCATTTGTCTTTTTTTTTTTTTATTGCAAAGTAACTTCCTGCTTTGCTGGAGGAGCTATTTTTAAACAGCCGTTATATAAGATGTCTTGTGCTCAATACAATGTGTTATTTTCCCTCGTTTTCATTCCCTTTTATTCTGTGACGTGAGCAGGATGCACTGTATACATACCAGCATATGTTTGTAAATGTGCATATATTCCAAGCTTCATAACGCATGAAGCTTCACATGTGGCCATAGTTAATGGAATTTTTTTTTTTTTTTTTTTTTTTTTTTACTAATTTAGCATAATCTCTGTGGAAACTGCCCAGGTGCTCTAGTTCATTATCATTTGGAAGTGTTAAAAAAGGAGCAGGAAATTTTAAAATACATGGTGTCTGTGCAGGTAGATTTGATCCGCATTTTCATTTTCTTTTAAAAACATTTGTAATTCCTGCCATGAACATAATGTTGTGACTGCACTGAAACAAGAAAAATTCCAAATGCAACCTTCATTCTCAGACTCTAATATCTGCATGATAAAAGGGCCACTTTGATAATAGAAGTGTGAATCACCACTGCCTTTATAACTTGTTTTGGATAAGGTTAGGGCTGCACAATTAATCAAATCACAACTTTTGACTTTTATCAAATTTACAAAGGGCTCCAATTTAATGGTTCAAATTTTGGATGATTTAGGATGATCAATTTGGCTAATGAAATCACAAATCACAATATTGTCTGCAATGTAACGCTTTGCTGTGGATTTTACTTGTGACTAATGTCCTACTGAAAAATATAAGGGTTTTCACTTTGTTGATCTCTATAATTTTTACAAATATATGTAATAATTTTATTTTTCAGCTATAGATATAAACCCATGCTAAATAGCTTAACTATTGCTTTAACTCAGCAGTTTTCAACACTTTTCAAGTTTTACAACATAAACATTTATTTTTATTTATGTAGCTATGTATGTATGTATTGTTAATAAATTTATCAATAAAAATGTATAAAAACCATGCACACTATGCATAGACTTAAATTGATGAGTCTCATTGATTAATTATTGACAACATTTTTTCTGTACTCAGAAATATCCAAGCCATTCTATTTGTGCCATAAAAGTCAAATTTCTGCAACTAACTATAACAAACACAAGACAACTGTTTAGAAAGAGCTCTGTAAAATCTGATACTCTCACATCTCACATCATACTCACACATCTTTTTGGTATTTTTTATCTGTTTGATCTACCTGAGTATTTAAGTGTTTTTTTTTTTTAAAAAAACTCATTCTGCAGCGCATTAGAAATAGAATGTAAATATGTACTGAGATTCCATTCACTTAGATCCAGATTCCACTCTCATGAAATTTCCACCTTTCCAGTGCCCTACAAAATGACAAATCCTCTATTCAAAAATAGGTTTAGATCATGACTTATTCATGAAATGTGTTCATGAGAAAAAAAATCTTTCATATGTTTCTTGAAAGACAAAGGGGGTGGAGAGGGAGAGGTTTTAAAGTAGCAGGCACAGTTTACATATAATATTCAACATTCCCAGCTGAGCTCCAAGTGAGCACACGCTAAGTGGGAAAGCTGCTCTGATGAACTACTCGACATGCCTGACAGAGGAAGAGTTGTTGTCTTAAAGACTGACAGACAAATAATAGCTGTTCTGCTCTCACTGTATGCACATGCTGCATTCAACACCCTAACAGTACAATCATGAACAATGTAGTATGAAAACAAACAACATAGCTCTGTTCACACACAACTTCAGAAAATTCTGCATAAAAGGCTGTGGAGGTTTCACTGAGTGTCATCAGCCACATAAAGCACTTCATGAGGCTTCACTTTGAAACAGTTGCTCTGTAGACCTGTGCTGTTTTGAAAATATCCTTCATTCTATAGAATGTGTCTTTATTTTTGTTCATATTCTACCTAATATTTTTTATTAAGTATTATATTTTCTCTGACCATATTTATTCTGTTTCCCTTATTGTGGGTTCTTTTTATTTCCAATGCATTTTACGTACATTTTTTTGTTTATTAGCTTTCTTTTATTCATATTTATTTATTCATGTAGAGAGATGATACTGTGTACATCCACAGGGTTCTAACTACTGAGAAAGTAATTTCCTTGACTTGTGACTTTCTAATTTTGAGGAAGAGAAACTCTATATTGTTAGCCTCAAAGCACAATTGCCTAAGTCGTATTTTGTGCCAAATTGTGATCTCTGCACAAAATGAAGCAGCAGCCTTATGAAAGTCAAGTTATGTAGATTATGTCAAGTTATGTATCATAATTTGGCCCAAAAATTGACTTAAAATTTATGGCATGCAATGGCAATGATATGTGTGATATTGTTTCTTTTATCAATTTGCCTAAGACTTCTAAGCAGTGCCTCTGTGTCTATATGAATGTGTTGTGATACATCACCTGGTGACAAATGGACATTGGTTTCATTTTCTTCAGTGTGCAAGGGTATTTCTGTTGCTGATGAAGAATTTGTTTTGTGAATAAACTCTCCTCTCTCTGTTTCCCCCTGCAGGATGCTTCGAGTGCTGCATCAAGTGTCTGGGTGGGGTTCCCTATGCTTCACTGGTGGCCACCATCCTCTGCTTCTCAGGTGTCGCTCTGTTCTGTGGCTGTGGCCATGTGGCACTGACCGGCACTCTGACCATGCTGGAGAACCACTTTTCCACAGTCCCCACTGACCACACCTCCCTCACCATGGTGTAAGTCCTAAGTCTGGATAGGTTTTTGTAAATTTATTAATTTCTAAGTGCTGCAATTAAATCTTTCCATTCCACTTTTTTTTTTTTTTTTACAATTATGGAAGCAATTAGTCAATCTAAGTTAAAATGCATTCGCAGAAATGCTTTTTTTCATTTTAAGAATATGGTTGCATTATTTGACAAAAATAAAAATATTAATAAATTATCCAAACTGCATTTTCATTCTCTTATTCAAGACTGCCCATTCTTTTATGTAACTAAAAAGAAAAACACATATGAGATTTAATATTCTAAACATATCCTAGCAAATGGTTACCAAAATTCAATTTGAAAACTGAAATCCGAAAATTCAAATGCATTAGCAGAAATGCTTTTTCATTTTAAGAATGTGGCTGCATTATTTGATTAATAAATAAAATAAGTAATAAATTATCCATTATCCATTCTTACTCCTAGGGCAGCTTAAAGTGAACTATGGGGTTCAGTCTGTTTTTAACTAGCCTGACCTTAAGGTTTTTCAAAGAGGAACATTTTCACTCTAATCTTAAATGTACAGACCGTGTAGGCCTGTTTAATATTAGCTGGAAGCTGATTCTATAAGACAGGAGCTTGGTAACTAAAGACTCTAGCTCCTACTGTACTTATATATCCTGTAGACCTTACATATCTAGTGGACCTGCATTTTGAGATCGAAGTGTTCTGTTTGGATGGTATGGCGCAAGAGTATGGCGTCAAATTGATGCCTGAGATATTGAGAAGCAAAAAACAATATCTGAGAATCAAACCACAAAATCATAGGGGCAAGACTGTAAATCTGCAACCAAGAAACAAAATCTGAGAACCAAACCACAAAACTTATGGGGCAAAACTCTAAATCTGCAACCAAGAAATCAAATTCTGCAAAGGAGAGCCCTGT
>JAPSES010125622.1:0-16006 GCA_029822895.1 Maxillicosta whitleyi
CACAATATGTGGGGGAACTGTGCTGCTTGGCGGAGGTTTGCGCTCTCTGAGTGCTTTTCTAGTTATTATTATTATTACTATACATTCATTTGAGGATTGCAGTCTGTGATTTGGGGCACTTCCTCTTTAGTTCCTATTTTAAAAACAGAAAAGTGATCGAAAAATAAGTGAAGTCGGATTTAAGTTAAAGCAACATGACCCAACTTAAACCTAAACAGCTGCCAGCAACCAAAAGCACTAATCCTATCAATAAAATTAAATAATTCAGGTAAAATACAGTTTTTCATCTCATCAGCAGCATCAGATTCCTCTATTATTCATGTTCAGAGTTCTGTAGGAAACATGGAAACGCCGTCACCTTCTGCAACATTGATTTACCTGTAAAACCCATGTAGTCTGACAAATGACAGTGGTTGGTGACACTAATTTTTATGTTCAGTTAATGATATAGCCTATTTCGTTGAACGTCAGTTTTCTCAGTTTTTATACAATAACATTTGAATTCACTCTGAGCTTTTATTAACATGTAGGTTGGTAAAATAAACATGGGAAAATGCTATAATAATGATAATGAATGATTTAAAGATAAACAGTACCACAGTGCTTCAGTTTCAGTCTTTCTTATGTATTGGGATTGTCTCCATCAACTCACCATATGTTTTTTATTAGTATTTTTTATTATTGCCTAAGTCATATTTTTTGCAGGTCATAGACAATGAGAAGAGTTCATATTGAACCATATGTTTTATTAAATAATTTATAATTGGTTCACAACTTTTGATCAGACCTTCAGATGCATTGAAAATTAACCAAGTATAAAAGCAAAACTCAAATGCCTGCTCGTCTCTCTCCTCCTGGAAGACATGATTGTACTTGTAGAGAAAATCATTGTGAAATCTCCAGTAAGGAAGAAGGATGTGCAGGATATGAAAGAAAGGGGAGAAGTGCTGGGTGAATAGTTATCTATAGATTGCAGCAAAACTGTCTGAGCCCAGGCATTATTCTTAAAGGCAGTGGGCAGAAAAGCTTTATCAACACCAGTGTATATCTTCTAGAAAGGTGTGTGTGTGCGTATGTGCGTGTGTGTGTGTGTGTCTATATATGTATGTGTGAATCTGTGTCTGCATTTTTAACCTGCCTGTCTATAAGCCCGCTTTTGTGTTTGTATGTATGTCATCAATCACTCCAGTTTGCCACCTCACCAGGTATTTCATTTATAGATGTGGCTCAGTGTTTGACAGCACAATCTATAATAAATCTGTTCCAAGTGCCTTTCCTTTTTTCATGTGTCTCTTTGACTAATCCATGGGATGGAGCCATATTCTCCTGTTTGTTGACAAACCGACTCCGAGGACCTGCTGCGTCCCGTGCCGTGCTCCGCTGATTTCCAATAAGATGTTTAATTCTGCCAATGTGCGAGAAGAACACCAGATCTGCTACTCATCAAGACAACCTGCTCACATATTCCCGTCCCTCTGTCGGTCTGTCTGTCTGTGAAGCTTTGGGAGCAGTTACATGAGGCGTGTTTGAAGTGGCTGTCAAAGGTGTGTGCCACCAAACTGAAAACACCTGCTAACAAGAAAATGTGCATAAATGAGTGTTCGCATTAACCAAACTGTTAGCCATATGGACTCACAGACTGGGCTCCCTGATAGCCTTATGTGTAAAGCTGAGCTAATGATAAAACTGCGATGAAATAAAATACCCCGAGGAATTTTCTAAATGTTATTTACACTGTCAAACTATGCAAGACCCAGTTCTGCAGAGTCAACTTTACATGAGTTTAAAAGGAAACATTTGTCAATTTGTTGTTTAGAAGTACAATGATGGATCATGACATAAAAAATGCATAAGAAAACAAAAAGAACTGCCAGTTTTAATGTCATTCCACTGAACAAATTTGCACTTAAGGGATATTATTGGTCTGCCTGCACAAATATGGATACTTTGTAAAACACTGTGCTGGTGTAAAGTCACCGGTCAGACTGTTTAGTATTACTTAGAGCTTCATCCCTCATAGGTTTCTCCTTAGGTCACAGTTTCATCCTCAGCTCCAAATGTCACTTCCAAATCCTACATTCAGACCTCTGCAGGGACTCATTTCAGTCCTGTACATCAAGTCCTAACCTTCTGTTTTTATTTTTCTCCCTTTACCAGCAGTGCAATTCTTTCCATTGACCCTTATCGTTGTAGGTCAAGAGGAAGAGATGGTATTGCAAAGTGCATTTTATTTGTCCTAATACAGGAAAGTGAATTGTGTGCGTTTAAACCCATTTCATTTTGCGAAGTCCACCTTATTTGAACCAACACATTGACATTCCATTCCGAATGGTGGTATAATTGTTTTTCAACATTCTGTGAATTGGGCTCATTTTTTGAGACAACAGTGGATTTTCCATTGGAGGTATGTACAAAACTTTACCGATATTTACTAAATGTGGAAAAAACAGACGTGGATAATTATACAAGTTTTTTCATTGAAATTTTCTATTATTTATTATCGCAAGATGTCTTACTGATGGAGTTAGTATCCGCTTATTTTCGGCTCCTGACAAGTAACAAATATTTTAAAAATTCTCATCCGGCCAGCAAACCCCACAAGCATGCCCTAACACAGACCAAATGACACAGAAATACATTTCAGTACATCATAAGCAACGAATACAAACGTTGAACTAGCCAGTTCTCTTAAAAATGAAATTAGTAGAAAATGAAATAGAAATTTCCCAATTGCACAGCTGCTTACCTCTTCCATAAAGATCAGGAACAAACAATAAGAAAGACATAAAGGCGTGAGAACTCTAGTTATAGCGGGCAATGTCACACTATAAAGTACACGTTGGGGAACAGACTCAAATTAAAAGTTCCACATGCTGAGGCCCAACCTGTCAGGCATGAACCAAAACAAATGAAAATACAATCAACAGATTTTGCGTAATTATAACAATAACGATCAATACCGAACGCCATCTGCACACCCACATTGCTGCAAATAATTTACCCTGTTACACTACGACATCAAGGTTATAATATTTAATTAAAACAAAGTTTTGATCACAAATAGACCTGGGAGTGTTATAGATGTACACCGCCATTTTTTAAGCTCCTGTAGATGAGAAGATGAACCATGGTCTGGAAAACAATAGACGGGGATTCGGAGTTTTGTGGACGTATGAATTGATCCCAGAGGGGCTTTGTAGTAGAAGGTTCTTGACACTTTAAAGCTGTTGAGCTGCAGTGACAGACAGATGTGTCTCACAGCCTGTGTGAACTTTGAGCTGTGACTTACTCTGTGTGTAAGATTTATGTTGGATTACAGCTTTAGGCAGAGGTGGTCGGACCATTGCACCTCTATAAACATCACAGTCCAGGGGTTTTTATTGCAGGCATGTAGACGTCTTCAAGTCTGGATGATGCGCAAAGGGGATAAATAGAACTTGTATCAACAGTTCAGTGACTGAAAATGGCAAAAACTTGGCAGAAATAACACATTCAAAGCAAACGGCAGATACAAGGAGCAGGTCCAGGAGGTTTTCTTGTGTGTCTCAATCAGATACAAGTGACTATTGTGAAGGCACCAAAGAGACAAAAGAGTGGAGAATAGATTTGCTTCAATCAGGCTATCCGTAGTTTATTCTGTGCACAGAAATATTAGGGTACAAAGGAACAGAGCTTCGCCTCTCTCTAAATCAGATCTGTTGATTCCCGAAACTCAGTGTACTTTATAGGAGTGTGGAGCTTCACACCCAATTGGCCAAATTGGTTGTCAGTCATTAGGTTTGGGAGGCTCCGTTTAATAGTGCAACAACGCCAGATGCAAGGTCAACTAATTGTAAATATTTATGCTCCAGGGTAGAATCAGCCAGACTTTATGGGGCCACTGACTTGAGAGAGAAAAAACTATCATGAACGGGTCAGGTCACAGATTTATGTGGTACAAAGGTCACACATTAATATAATACCAGAATTAGGCTATGCCACCACACTATATTATGATGTTCACCAAATATTATTATCAGCTGACAGCTCATGACAGAGGTTTGATCTGAAAGGAGAGACTGAGCGATTTCTGGTGAATGCTGATCAGTCACATGACTTAAAGTTTTTTTCCATCTCAAATTGCATGCATTAACTCTTAAAGGGGTCATATTTTGCTAATCCCACTTTTATTAGTCTTTAGTTCATTTATGTGTGTATTTGGACACTAATAGTTCATAAAGTTTGACCCTCAAGGTGATGCAAAGTTACCTTTATGAATTTGGGCAAAAATTGAGTTGATTTCTACAACCCGTTTCAATTATTGCTCAATTTGTTAAGTTTTATAACTACTCACGTCACTAAATTTGTATGGTATGTCTTCCGAAGAACATTTCTCTGAATACGCCGTAATTGTTCATCAGCAGCAGTAGCGGTTGTAGTAACAACTGAAAATATGTCCAAACTCCGAGCTGATTACCTATGGTCAGATGTTGGTTGTAATAATGAACACAAGTGGGTGAACGGGACAGAAAGTACCATCAACTACTTGGAAGGGGTGGGGCATGAAATGGCTCATTTGCATTTAAAGCGCCAGCACTCTACCTTTCTGGTGTCATTACTCAGACATAGGGTTGAAGATGGACCTGAGGAGTTAAATAAATGAAGAATTCATGGCCCAAGAATAGCACTTACAGTTTACGTAGACCACAGGGAAATGTTTGAAAATGCACAATTCCATTTAAAATAGCAAAACATCACTCCATTAACTTTTAAGTCAATCAAACACTTTTGGTAACAAAGCAATTGCACTCTAAAGATTTGATGGAAATGCATGTCTGTCCTTTACAACATATTTCAATATGCTTTGATTATACTAAAAAAATATATCATAACGTGGGCTTTATCCTTTTTTTTCCTCCATTCTCCCTGTCACTTCCTGCCCTCCACCTGACTCATGTGACTTCACACAGCCTATGTTATGGTAAAATATCTCCATCACACGCGACCAGTTTAGTTGTGAGGGCCATAAGCGACTTCACACTTTCTGCTCTTGTTGGGATATTTATGAATAGAGTGATACTGTGATGGCTGGCTGACAGTAACTGCTGCATCAAACAGTTCAGTCACGCAACCATCACAACCTGCAGAAGCAAAACACTACTGGAATGATCAATATAGCACTGGGCCTTCAGATGATATAACATGCCTCCTGTCTTTGCAGCCTTTGGAGGATAAGGTAAGAAATAGAAGAAAGCCCTGAGGGGAGAAGTGTACCTTTGCTTTTACCCCAACTGCTGCTTGCTGGCCTTCACATTCTCTGTTCCCTTTCCCCACAGTTAGCATTTGCCTTGTAGCACCAACTTAAGCCTCATTATACAGGGTTTTGGGTTTTTTTTATTTCTCATCCTACATTATCTTGCCTTACTGAATCATGAAAGAGTACAGTAGTGATTTCAAAGCAATCAGCATGTCGTTACATCTCTGGAGACACACACATACACACACACACACACACACACACAGATGTACTAATTATTAGCAAATTCATAACTATACAACATTATTTTTTGTCATTATCAAAAACAAGACCCACTTTTCTAATCAGTTGGAATGAGCATTTTGTCACCGATTCACAAGACCTTTATTATTTGTTTGTTTTACAGCTCAATGACTAAACACACACAACAACATTTAAAAACAAATCTCAAATTATGATTTTCTAATATGGTCCATTGCACAAAGAATACATGAATGGGACCTTTAGTGCAACAAAGTAATTTGCATGGTTTTACATAAATAGGACAAAGTACAGCAATATTATGTTAGAATTGCATGGTGTTCCCTGTTCTGAGTGGGTGGCTTGGAAGGCGTGGGAGGGATCCGTGAACAGGCCTCTAGTCTTTTATTTTTCTACAATTGGCTCCATTACAGCCATGATAAACAAGGGCTTTGACAGAGAGCTATTTTGAAGGGTATTGAAAAACCTTTAGCAACACTTACATTTTAAACATCTCCACCACATTTCAGCTGATATGGTGAATAGGAGTGGGTGTCAGAGAACATTAATGGTAAAAGAATGCAGTACATGAGACACATGAAAGGATGAGAGTCAAAATGAGATTAACATTAATACAATTAATTTAATTTGCACAAAAATTACACGTACAAAGAGATTAGGTTTGTTGAGCTTTGTAATTCCCTTCATTTTAAATATGAGACAAGACGAAACCAATATCGGTTTCCAAAGCGTTTTGTTGTGGGATTTTTTGGAATACCCTGAATATAACATTTTTATAGCACACAACAAGGTAATTAATATCAGTGCATTTCTGTTAAAACCACGAATGAACAAAATGGTTTCCAATCATTTAGCATTTAGCTAAAAAGGCTATAAGTAGCTAGCCTGGCCAGCCAACTGTCTTTCTCAATGAGAAATCTGTCTGGAAAGCTTTTCACTTGTTCACACCACAAATATTAAGCGATTAGCAGTTAGGGTCTTAGGATCAGGTTTAGGGTTAGCGGTTTCAGAAAATGGCAATTGCAACGCAATTTTGTAATATCGGTCTGAGCAGAGTGACTCACTACTCCCTCTGATGGTTACATAAAACTTACACCACAAGGTTTTGATTGTAAAAGTTATTCCTTAGTGGTTCTCATCCCATCTCATTTACACATTTTACTGTGAAACCAAATTAGGTTGTGGAAAAATAATGCCCAAAATATTTTTGAAAACTGGTTTGTTTATCTCCATATGCACAGGGAAAATTAAGAAACGATAAAACAATGGCATCAGCATCATATAGTATTTTATGAATGTTTATTGCTTTGTGTAATGAACGTGCCCAAAACCATGCACGTACAAAAATTCTGTGCCTGCTCGGTCCAGTGTTATTCACCATTACTACAGCTAAACATCAACAAAAAACAACAAGATATTTTATTAAATGAAGGTCGTGTGGGTGCATTTTTTAAGGGGTTGGGAAAAATATTTGCCTTACTATGTTTAAGATCTAAAGTCTTTTTAACTGCTCTACAGTCCTGAATAATTCATTAACTGACTAGGCCTGAATTGCCGGCAGGTTGAGGCTTATTTGCATGGACCAGTTGGGTGCTTCAGTGATCAAACTGTTGAACATGCATTGTTTCCAAAAAGTACATCTGAAGTCTGTTTAAATAAAGCTGGACTTGAAAATGAGCATTTGTATTCATACGGTTTTGCAACATTGATTTGTGATGATTCTTTTGCAAACCCTGCACACAAGCAAAACAGCCATCTCTGATCAATGTTAGTAGCTTTAACTTTCTATAACATGTGCACATAAAACTGAAGGAGTGATGTTTTTTCTTTTTTTAAAAGGAATTATGCATTTTAAAACATTTCCCTGTGGTCTACATAAACTGTAAATGCTCTGCTTCATTAATTCAACTCCACAGGTCCGTCTTCAAGCCCATTTCTGAGTAATGACACCAGAAAGGTTGCTTTGAGCACTGGCCCTTTAAATGCAAATGAGCCACTCCACACTCCACCCCCTCCAGGTTGTTCGCTGTCCTGTCCAGCCACTTGTGTTCGTTAACAGAACCAACAACTGAACATTTTAGGTAATCGGCTTCAAATGCTGCTGGTGATAAACAATTATGTCGTACTCAGAGAAATGTGAGTTGGAAGTCTTGACCTTATATGTACAAATGTTGTGATGTAACTAGTTAAAGACATAACAAATTAAGCATAAATTAAAACAGGTTGTTGAAATCAATTCCATTTTGGTCAGAATTAATATAAAGATAGCTTTGAGGCATCTGAAGGGTTCAAATTTACACTTTTAGAACCATTAGGGTCCAAATACACAAATAAATGAACCAAATACTAATAAAAGTGGGTTTAGCAAAATATGATGCTTTTAAAGTCCATTGGTTATGGGACCTTGTTTTGTAAAAAAAAAAAAAAAAAAAAAAAAAAAAAAAAAAAAAAAAGCATTTTACTCACTGGAACTAGTATAATTTTTTTTTTTTTTTTTAATGTTGCTGAATTATGCCATTATTCATGACATATGCTCATTTAAGGTCAAGAAAGATGCATTTTGTCGCCACACTGTTGAAGTAACACAATGAAAATTATAAAACTATACACCAGAAAGTTGGATAGGTGACTTCACTGTTCCTGTCTGTCTGGGACGTGTTCAGAGTCTGGAAATGTCTCTGCAGCTTCAACATGACCACATTCAATCATTTACACAACTTTTAATACGTTTTTAACTTCACTCTTGAAGGGAGTCCACAAAACTGTATGTTCTTGTGTTTGCCACAAACCATAACTTTCTCAGCTCGTGGAATTCTCTCCTAGTGTGAAAAACAATATCAATTCTCTGTCCATTGACCATGTGGATATTTTTATCTAAGGAAGGTCCATTGGGGGTGTACTTTGTCTCTATACTCCAGAAGTTCTTGTCTGATGAACTAAGAGGGTGGAAATTGATATTAAGGCGCGTGAATGGTAGCCAGTAAAAATAGAATGACTGAACAACAGCTGTAAATGTTATGTGTAACAGAATTCTCGTCCTTATTGAACTGATGCATTCATGCAGTTCACCCTCCAACCTGGAGCCTCAGCTTTAAATGATTTAAACAAACCACACAGCATTTCAGAATCCCATTCCCTGTTCACAGAAAGCTATCTGCAGAGCTACCAAAGCCACTAAACAGTGCCAAAACAGGTTAAAACCCCAGAGGCTGTAGCTGCAAACAACAGAATTTAACCGCTATTTGAAGCCATCAAAGAAATGTCACTCACTCGCTCATTGCAGGGTTTACTTTGCTGTGAAACTAAAATCCCAAATGTCAGTAGCAAAGTGGTCAGCCTCAGAAGTGGATTCGATATCAGCCTTGGCAGGTCCTATTTCCCCCTCAGAATCACTGTTTAATATGTGGAACTAGTAACTGATTACATTTCAAAAGTAACCTTCCAGGCACTGAGCATCTGCCCAAATAAGGATTTCATTTCCAGAACCACAGGTGTCTCTGTCCGTCTCTAACCTATTGGTCGTGTCGTCCTTTCCCTCAGGCGTCTCTGCACTGGACCACCAGCCCCCTTTGGGATCGACCTCCCCCCTTGCTGATGCCACACTTTAAAAAAGTTTGGATTTGGATCTTCACCGTTCAAGAGATTTACTTAGTTTTCCAAAAGCTTCCTGTTTTTTTTTTTTTTCCTGTTCTATTAGAGGTTTCTAATAATTGTGAAGGTTGTCTGTGAGCTTAATCCCATCAAATCTGCCACATCTGTTATTTGTAAAGTACAAACTCCAAAGCAAGTTTCACCACAAACAGGGATCATGGTCAGAATTTTAGTGATTTGGGGTGTTTTAATGTTTTATTCAGTTCGTAGCATGGAGACCCGTTCACAGACAGAGAAAATGCAATGCATTAGAAAAGTAAACTCTCAAAAGATGATGAGATGAATGATATTTAAGGCGTTAACAATAAACAGTCTTTCTGAAGTTTCAACACTTATTGCTTAGGTGGCAGATTATTAATAGTGAGCCTTGACACATGGGATTAAATGGAATTAAAACAAACTAGTAATCATGGTTAACATCATTACTCTACAGCAGTCGTTCCTAAATGGGGCATGGAAGAAGCCCAGGGGGTACTGGGATTTTTTTTTTTTTTTTTTTTTTTTTTTAAAAATACATTTAAAAAGTAATCATATACTGAATAGAAAAATAGAAAATAAAGGCAAAGTTGATGCTGAAATATAACACATAATAAACACTTTCATAACATGGATACTTCTGACCATACTTAATTTCAATATTTTACCACATGCACACACACACACTAAGCTTTGGTAACATTTTAAGAACATTTTTATTTTATATTATATTCAAGGTGACTTTGAGTGATTCAGTAACTTTTTTTTTGTTGATGAAAGGTTCATTTATTCATCAAGGAAAATTGATGTATTTTTCTTATCAATGAAAAGGTGCACTTTTCAGTTTGTATTTTGCGCACACAATTTACTTATAAAGATTTGTTATTTTTATATATTACAGTAAAATATATGCTGTTTGTTTACAAAGTTCTGAAAATAAAAACAGACACCTTTCGCACAGGAACAAATTTTGCCCATTTTTTGTCAGTCACAAATGTTGTACTTTATTAAAACCCCTATATTTCATGGGTTACTGCACTATAAACAGTTTGAAAACAACTGTTCTACAGAAAAATCACCTAATCTCCTTATTGACCTTAACCCTTTATCGGGCTAGTGACTATTTTTGGTAATTTCCTCAAACATTAAATATGGGGGCCAGTCTCATGCCTCAGTGAGTGAAGCATGTTGATTTTTATAACATTATACAGTGATTTTATAGACATTCTGAAGTTCAAAATAGTGAATATGAGTGACTTTTGTCAGTTTATGACCGTATAAGAGTTGTTTTATTGCATATGTTTACTTTTTAGCAAATGCTGTTCGGACGTTGTAGCAAGAGAAGGTAAATGACGGTGTCCAATAACACACTAAGGTTGAAATTTGAGTTCTCTATGAAGGGTTAATCTTAATTTTTTTTCAGGTCAAATCGGGGTCAGTGTATCCAATCTGGCCTTTGGCAGCAGTGTCACTGTGATTACTCTTCATCTCATGTTTGGTATTCAGGTGCAACTTCAGCAGGTCTTGGACGAGTTCTTTGGGCATCGATCTTGACCATTACTTTGAAGACCAAGGATTGTTGCATCATATTTCGACTGTAATGTTGACCCACATGTTTCAGGCCTTTCGGGGTCAGGGTTTCATCATGGGGGCAGATTGGCGGTACTAACACAGATGAGGTGAGTGGATAGAAGAACAGGGAACAACAAAGACCGAAACAGGTTCAACGTTCAACTTTGGTTTTGTTTAATTAAACAAAGTCTACAGGTAGTATAACTAGTCTCATGACATTAAGGCTTCAGAAACATCCTCTGGGACCATATCTTTGAAATGTGTTCATTAATTCATTTTCATTCATGGATTTTTCAGGGTCATGGGTCAATTATATCCTAATTTTAAATAATATATATCCAACCATTAATAATTTACTCCATAACATGTAAAAATGAATGAATGAATTAAAACAAAAATCCAGTTAAGTGTTTTTTTTTGTTGGTTTTTTTTGGATCCACAGACAGGTGTTACAGTCTGAATGACACAGTAGAGCTTTCATCACTCACCTCATTCAGGTGTTCAGGTCTTATGTGTGCATTTTCCTCACATAAGTTCACTTTTGTAGCATTTCACACAAACACACACACACATCATTTCCTGACACATATTTTAGACTGCTTTTAGTCCCGTGTCCATCAGTCACTTGGTCACCATTACATTTAAAAATCACTGTTCTTAGCTATTTTAAGTCAGAGTGGGATGAAAATTGTTTATCATTAATAATCATTATAATTGGGCTGATGCTGATGCAAAGACAGTGGACACATAGTTCCTGTGCATTAGTTTAACATTCTCTCAACCAAACTTTGGTTTGTATGTATACATCCTTATCTACCTTATATATATATTGATTTTTCCTTTAAAAACTCGCAGCACATTTCAGCTTTGCCAAGACTTTTTTTTTTAACAGTCTCAGCCTCATCTGAGAATCGACTGAATTTTTATTTGTCTTAGTCTTGAAGACAAATAAATCATGAATTTATTTTAAGACTGATCAAGACTGTAGCTCTGGGTAATATTACTGAACTGCTTGTGCATTATCTGATTTGTTTGTTATTATTACTGTGATAAATAAAAAATTTTTTAAAAAAACTATGTAAAATTCCTGCTTGAAATGCACACAGTAACTTAACTAGTTCTGAGTAGCAGACTGACTATGCCTACATACTATTTTCCTTTTCTCACTTTTAGTTTCCCACACTGCATAAGGCATACATCTAGTCCTTGTCTGAGAAAGTAAAGATAGGCTGTTTCATATTCTATTGATCATTTCCTTACTCTGTATGAAATACTTGCTTGCTATAATGCCCTTGATGTGACTCAGATCAGTTATAATTTCATCATCTGGATGTACCATTGTCTCCTAATTGGTTACACTTGACTGAACTGGATAACGTCATCTAATATGCCGCTACAAAGTTCCCATAAAAACACAATTTCCCACTTTCTCCTCTGGCTCAGACATGCTTGAAAGACTGAAATGAAATGTTATGATTCTCTCTCTAATCATAGAGGCGGATGACAATTTCAAGACTCTGTTTCACATATGGTGAAGTATTATCCTCAGTTTAATTATAAATTAAAAAATACTGCCCATTTGAGTGAAGACTTTTCACTAAGAGATGTCTGAAGTAATTGTTATGTAGGTCAGCATTCTGTGACTATCAAATTTATTTAAGGTACCGCGACTAAAACAAAAATTAAACCCATGCATGGTACTGCCCACACAGATACTGTCTTATGACGCAAGCGTGGGGGGAGAATTGACACATCTCGGCCATATTCAGGCCAGGTATAAACACTGTCAGGATGCAAGAGCCTGAGTTATATAATAAAACAATATCTGTATGGGCTGTGCACTTTGTCAGTAAAGTGTTAAACAAAGGTACAAGTATCCCTTCATC
Organism: Maxillicosta whitleyi; assembly: GCA_029822895.1. Taxonomy (NCBI): domain Eukaryota; kingdom Metazoa; phylum Chordata; class Actinopteri; order Perciformes; family Neosebastidae; genus Maxillicosta; species Maxillicosta whitleyi. The sequence goes on from JAPSES010125622.1 coordinate 12,583, forward strand.
TGCATGATCCACCTACAGACAGCTCACAGTGCAGTGGAACAGTTTCAACAGATGATGGTCAATATTGTATTTGTAATATTGAATAGAATTTTGCACAACTAAATAACATGGGTTTATATTTGAGAACATCTGATTGTTTTTCTCATAATTCATGGATGAAAAGTAAATGATATTCAACAGATCGTATCTAAAAATATGTGACATTTCATCTGCACACAGAAACAGCTGGTTTGTTGAATATAAACTAACCAACTGTTGGAAACAGACTCTCTGTAGGTGGACTCATATAGATGGTGGAATGTGTCTCAGGTGAGGAGAGAGAGACAAAGCCATACAGAGAGAGAGACAGAGAGAGAACGAGAGACGGACAGAAACGGAGAGAGATGTATGCAACAGACAAGGGGGGTGAGGGTGGGGGCACTTTTCAAACCCTCTTGGTACTTTGACGGTGTTTTGTAAACTGTGAGATACTGCATTCACACAAATATTTACCAAAATTAGTTTTTTAAGCCTCAGATGTTTCCCCATGTATATGGACATACATCAGAACATATTTGGCTGGAATAAGGGACTATTTGAGTAAGCATTCTTCTTCCTCTGCTATCTGAATAGAACCGTCTGCCCTTCAATATATAATAACAGCCCCTGAGCTACAACTATGCTGAAAATGGGAAGTGCTGACAATGAGGCTGCTTCTTTGTGGTTTGTTGTTTTCTTTTGCAAAGGTTTACCTATATTAACTTAAGTGTTTGCTTCTCTATGTGCAAATCCTCCCCAAGCACAACCAGAAATGTTGTAGTGACAGCATACAAGGGGCCGTAAAGACCCTGTTACTGCACCATCAGTTAGGACACAAGTTTAGGGTTCAGATGGGGCTGAATTCATTGAACACAAATACAGAGAATAGAAAAATGGTGTTTTCTAATTATGTTCGATACTATGGATTTCTTTTCCAATGTGGAGTAAAATTCAAGCAGGTATCAGTGATACCAATCCAGTACTGATCATTACATTACATTACATTTAGCAGACGCTTTTATCCATAGCGACTTACAATAGAGGACATAAACATAGCATGTAGCACTTGCAGATACAAGATGTACAGGAATTATACGGAGCAATAGGTGCAACTGCCGACTGGGGTTAGTAGGGTTTTTTTGGGTTTTTTTGCGCTTTCACACGGGGTCAGGTAGAGTAAACTGACACATACACACACCACAGGGTCTACCCGAGGTCTGGGCAGCTCAGAGATCAGTGCAGTAAATAGTCTTTAAAGAGCAGAGTCTTTACATGCTTCTTGAAGGCTGAGAGAGATGATGCTAGTCTCGTCGTTTCAGGAAGTTTGTTCCACCACTGAGGGACTTTTACTGAGAATAGTTTGGCCTGGCATCGCTTAGAGCGAGCCAGGAAGGAACACAGCTCTCTGGCAAGAACCTACGGTCTTAGTATTTCATTCAGATTAGCTGGGGCTGTTCCTGAGATGGTTTTGCAGGCAAGGGTCATGGACCTGTGCTTGATCTGGGCAGCCACTGGTAGCCAGTCCAACTGCGTAAACAGAGGAGGAACATTTTGGGTTGGGTGGAAACCAAAGGAGCTGCAGCGTTCTGCACCATCTGCAATGGTTTTACTGTGCAAACAGGCAGGCCGGCTAGGAGGGAGTTGCAGTGGATCAGATACCGATATTTGGTACAAATAACTTAATGTATGGAAAATCTAAAAAAGAAAAAAAGAAAATGGTGTATTTCAAAATGTCATAAAGAATACAAGACGTGAGAGTAAAAAATTGTTTAATTATTAACTACTATAAAATTTAAACTTGTGTATTAATTCACATCAATGTGAAATTTACATGAACGTGTTAATATGAAAATGAAAACAACATAACATGTAACACTTCAACAAAAGCATCAAACATTGACACTTTCTCTCATTCACAAGTTCTGGCTAGGGAACAATAGCATATTTACTGTTTTCCCCTTTAGTCAGGTTTGTTTTGGGTTTTTTTGCTCAGAACCTCTCCTGTCTTTCAAAAGACTCTCTGCTGGTAGAGAAATGGCAGTGATTCCCAGGTATCCCACTGTTAGTGGACGTAGGGATGGGAAGGACTGACTCAGAAGCATAATGGAGAACACACTTACCCAGGAGCAAGAATAAGTAGTTCCCACCTATCGCATATCATTTGGACAAGATCCCAATAGTTTATCTACTTTCCACTGTGTTCCTGATATACATTACCTCAAATGACCAAAGTGTCAAGAGTATCAATATTTTTGATTTGTGGATCAATTCTACAGTGTAAAGGTCTGGTATCAGAGCTATCTATATATCAGTGTCAATCCACACATCACTAGTGTTTTACCCTGCGTAGACCCAAAGTTTAGAAGTACTGTCATAGCTCCTGGTGAGTTTACAGTAGTACAACACTTTACTTTATGCTTTATATTTTGTTTAACTTCCCCTGAAATGGGCACCATAGATAAAGGGTGGACAAAACATAATATTAAGTTGTGAAAAAGTTCATCAGATGTAGAGCAATCTCACCATATTATTTAAAAAATGTAGCCTAGTTTTTCCTATCTTCGTCGTCCATTTTACCATCACATGTAAAGTGGTAGAATGACAACTGATTGTGTTTTATGGACACAGTGACAGTGGACACAGTAGAAAGAAGAATGGACAGTGGAACAAGAAGAAAACATCATCTGTAGATGCTTGTATTGTATGTGCCGAATGTGGAATCACTGTGTTCTCTAGAGGATTTGCTTCTTAATGCAGTGAATAATGGGTGTTTTGCACTTCAATGTGTGGCAAATGAATTTGTCTTGTTCGTTCAACCGAGAATGCTGTATCATTAAAGACACAAATAGTTTAAAACACAATTCAACAGGGTTAAACAGTGTGAGATATATAGAGTGAAATACCTCAAATCTGGTTTAGATGATATTTGTGGTATAGTGTATGTGTGTCTTGTTTTTTCAGCATAGTAGTTTTATAGTTTTTTTTTATGAAGTACACTATTTATTCTTTTATACTGGCTGTGTGCACTTTGAAGGGAGGCTTCAAATCTCATTGTACTGTGTAAAATGACAATAAAGGCTGTCTATTCTATTTCTCAAAATTTTGATTGTCTTATTTAATATTGAGATATCAGTATTTTTTTTTAATTGTTCAAATAAAAAGTAAACATACATTTTTCCATTTATCAATTCTTCACCAAGCACATACTGAATGTTAAGGCAATAGTAACAATAATAACTAGAATGGCACTCAGTAGAGTGCAGACCTCCGTCAAGTGCAACACCCCCCACCACCACCATAAATATTAGTCCCTCATTTATTTGGACAGCATTTTAACATTCTTAAGTCCATGGACTATATGAGAAAACATGAGTCGCCATCTGGTGGACATTTGTTATTATTACCA
>JAPSES010125631.1:0-16006 GCA_029822895.1 Maxillicosta whitleyi
CTTTGTTAGCAGTATGTAATTCACATTTCTTTGGGTATGTTTCCAGTGTCAAGAATCTAATAAAATAGATAAAAAAAATAAATGTGGGATTAATAATGTGGGGTGTCAGTCACAATATGTGGGGGACTGTGCTACTTGGCGGAGGTTTTGCGCTCTCTGAGTGCTTTTCTAGTTAAAAATGCAACCTTTTTACTATGTTTTATTAAGAAATAAATAATGCTACGTTTCTCACAATTACACATAAAGCCTACTAAATATTTCAACTTACTGTAACTTCTAAACTGATAATCTGAGGAAAAACAAGCCTCTACAAGAAACATTTATGGGGTGAAATCTGAATCTGAGTAGTTTCAAGTTCACTGGAAGAATTCCAACAACGCTTGACGCATAATTCATTCAAAGTTGTCCTTTAAAACTGTCGGTAAATATCTGCACACTTCTCCCCGTGCTTCAACAAATGGCTGATACGTCAGTGTTATGACTTTTATCATTACCTCTACTACCCAATAGTAAAAGGGAAAGCAGCTTTATTACAGCATTTCTATTTCATAGAAGTCTAGTTAAATACAAGAAATACTGGGAGAGAAACACTAATATCAGTTTTTTAAGGGAAAATATTAATCCTTGGAGACTTCTTGTATGGCTGAACCTTGATTTGCTGCTGAGTAATGGTAAAAATATTGGACTGGAGGCTGGAACTAATCTGCTGCAGAACCAACGCCCAGTGCAAGAGGACAACTGAAGAGAAAAAAAATTAAAAATCATTCTACACAATGTGTCCACCTGTGTGATGGCACTTCAAATAGTTTATTGTTTAGGACTTGTTATCTTCACATCTGTTCTATCAGTGGTTACTGTGCTCACTAAGTGTTTTTTTCAGAGAGACATGGAGACTGAGACAGTTTGGAATGAAGCCATGAATTTGTTGACTTAAGACTTGCCTGTTAAAAACCAACATGTGTCTTTGACTGTAATTATATTGATTTGCAACATCACTTGGACTTTTTTTGACCTGGAATGACTACCTCAACCCAATGAAGAAAAATGACTCTGTATTAAAAAAAAAAAAAAAAGTTAAGTAAATTAACTGAATCAAGAGGGAAGTGCCGATCAGCAGAGAAGCACTGGATGATATGTCATATGCGAACATTGATGTAGAAACCACAAATACACAGCAAAAATGCAAATGGACATCTGAAAACATTGGTGAGGTGCATATAATGACTTGTTTGGACTCATGGAGCAAGTTCAGTGCTGTCAGTCTTCACTTCAAGTTAAGACATGAGGCTGACAGGACGTTAAAAAACAACAACTTTGTTCTCCCTCTGCTTGCCATACCTGTGAATACACATTTTTCTTGTGACCGTCGGCTTATTTGTATCTTCCCTCAAAGAACAGGAATAAAACTAATGCTAAGAAGAGTAAAACTAATACCAAAGTAGCACTAATCTTGAATGACTCTGCTCTGTTTTTGTACTGTTTGTGCATGAAGTGATTGTAATATCATTCTTCAGAGGCTGACCTTGTTCGCAGAGCTCTCCTGAATAGCTGGGCAGGCAGAGACAGGTGAAGGAGTTGACCCCGTCCAGACAGGTGGCTCCGTTCAGACACGGGTTAGACTGGCACTCATCAACATCTGTAGACACAAGCCCATATTATTCTTCATCGTCCATCTGTCAGTACAGGGTCAATACGGTGGGTTCCAAAAAGCCCATGTGTAGGTCTTTGTGTGTGTGTGTGTGTGTGTGTGTACCAGTTTCGCAGAATTGCCCAGTGTATCCAGGTGCACACATGCAGATATTCTGTGGTCCTCTCTTGTAGCAGGAACCTCCGTTGAGACACACACTATCAGAGCATGGCAGCAGATCTGTACAAATGACACCAAGCAAATGGAAACTCATTAAAATCACACCAGTGTATGCGTCATTAGCAGTGCTGTAATGGGCTGTAGTTCACTGGCTCTCAGTAACTGGAAGAGGCTGAAACAACAGCTGTGGATTTTATTTATCTTCACAGATTCAGCCAGAGAAAAAAGAAGTACTAAGTGTTTACACTGTGGTAAAAGCTCAACAGCAAAACATTAGTAACGCAATTCATGTACCTCTGATATTCACAGTGCTCGCTTCCAAAGAATACGATGAATCGGTGCCAGTCTCTGGTTGCTCTGTGGCTGGGGTTTCTTCTGGTCTCTGAGGAAGTGCCTCCACCAGATGAGGCCTGAACTCTTTGTCGTAGTCTTCAAAGTCATCTGGGAGAGGGGTGGCACCGGGGTCAGGGACCAGAGCCCACTGGGGGACAGAATGGGTCCCGTGCTCAAAGGTGTACAAGGGTGTTGCTGTTGAAGACACTGGGTGAGGTATGGACTTTGTTGAAGTCGGGGTGGGCTTCTCAGTGATGGAGAACTGCTCAGTTTGGTCTCTGTAAACCTTGGTGGTTTGTGTGGTTTGGTCAGCAGCGGTTGTGGTTACAGTGAGATGTGTCGTGTCATCTGTGGATACGAAGGAGGGACCTTTGGTGTGCTTTGGTGTGCTAAACTCAGATGTTATGAGTTTGGTGGTGAGGGTGGTTTGGTCTCCAACAGTCACAGCCGCTAAAGCTGGTGCAATTGTAATAGCAGCCTCTGTAAGGTAAACCAGACCATGTTCCCCAGAATCTCCCCCCTCTCCGGATGGCTGCTCTGTAGCTGTTTCTGCTTCTGAGGCTCCATCACCAGGAGGTACAACAACAGGGTCTTCAGTTACTCCCACTTCCACTGAAGGCTGTTGTGGATAGGATGTGGACTGTGTTGTGGTGGAATAAGTTGGTGGGAGTGTGTGGGGAGATTTGGGTGACAATGTGCTGGTAATCGTAGGCGTCTCTGGCAAGTTAGCATCTTGGCCTGAAGCCTCCTCCTCTCCTGATGCAGACCCTTCAAACTCTTCTGTTTGTGTCTTGGTTGTGGTGGGTGTTTTCTGTGTATCTGGAGTTAAAGTGGGAACCTCTGTACCTCCGATTTCTGTCTCATCAGTCATGACACCTGACAGAATCTCTGGAGCTGGTGTGGGCAAAGATTCATCGGCCGATCCCTCCAGCGTAGTCCCCGCCTCGTCATCAGTGGCACGGCTTGCAGACCCTTCCATGTCCACATAAGTGGAGGGTCTTTTGGTCACAGGATGGGAGGCAGAAGGGGAAACTGAAGCAGAGGATGCAGTAGGTGTCACTGATGAGACCAAGGATGAATATGTAGTTGTGGTCATAGCTGCTGCCATCTGATCATCTGGTTGTGGAGTTTTGACTTCGTCAGAGTCTGTAATTATGTGGTGAATAGTGTCAGGATACACATCTGACTCTGTAGTTACATCTGGGTAGGTATCGGTGGGATGAGACTCCACATCATCTGTTTCCTTTATCGGTGTCTCCTCTGTGTGGATTTCTATGTTGCCATAGTCAAAAGGAGTCGCACTTTCCTCCTCCTTCTCCTTGTCATCGCCTTCATCTACCTGGACAGGGGTGGCTGTCTCAAACTGGTCTCCTCTGGCTTCTTCTGGCAGCTCTGGCTCAAAAGTCACCTACCAAAAAAAAAAAAAAGTCACAATAACTGATAGAAAAATACATAAACAAGAGCGATCCTTAGAATTCTTTAAGAAATTTTATGCAAAATCTGACATTTGCTCTCATGTTTTACACTCAACTAGATACGTGCTGAGATATTTGACCACAAAAGCAGCAGCACTAGGAATAATGTGAGTAGTCATAAATGTCTGAACTAATTTCCAAATGGATATGAAGTGAATCTATAGCATAGAAGCTATCAGATGACAACAATTGGCCATATACACTTAGTATTAACTTGTATTCTATCTATAATTTTTTTCATTCTTACTTAATAACACTGAGCTGCAATAATTTGAGGAAAATACTGTTCCAATGAAACTTAAAAAGACCATAGTATGTTATAATTATTACAAGAGTTTAAAGGATTATCGAGACACCCAAAGTGATACTGAATAAATGAAACTGAATGATACCTAATCACACAAATGGATTAAATGAATAGATTTGAAGACAAATGTTCAAAGTGAGAGATTTTAATATTCTTGGTATTTTTTGTTCGTAATGTCACCATGTTCATACATCTTAGAAATGTATTTTTCTGAACACAGTGTTATTAAAGTAGATATAAATAATGACCAAAACTAACAAGCCCTTACAGTCCAGTAGAGTCCAGTACCTCATGTTTTCCGTTGACAAAGCTGACCGTTGGAGGGAGGCCGATAGGTGAGGGGTCAAAGGAGTCAGCATCGCCACTGCCCTGGATAGCCTCACTGGCAATCTGTGAAAAGCCAGGAATCTGGGGGAAGAGGGGCTGGGAGCTGTCAATGCCACCCCCAGGTTGGTTCAAGATTTTCAGGACATCGTCAACTAAAAACAAAAGAGAAACAAACAACATAGATAGATAGATGTACAGATGATAGGGAAGCCTGATACTATACAATTGAATCCAATGGCAGAACATCCCATTTTGTATGGACCTTTACCTTTATTTCCATATGTATATGTCTGTCTTAGAACAGTTACCTTGAGCTGATAAGTAAAGTCATTGTCTCAGTTGTACTCAAGCTAATTTCTGATGTTGATTAAAAGGCGCCAAGTGCATATCTGGATGGTTAACAGTCAGCGGTCTATGTTGGTTATGATTAAGGTTGGTCAGTCAGTGCCAGGGGCTGCACTCAGACAATGCACGCCTGTGTCTCTTCATTAAGACTTTATGGTACACATGGAAACAATATCGTGGGAACTGGGGTAAAAAAAAAAAAAAGGGGGCAAAAAGTGATGTAAAAACACCAGACCTCACTTTATCTTGCTTGAGGATGAAAAGACGCTCTCTGCATGTGACTTATCTCAGCGGTTAAACTGCATTAGCTGCAACATATTTGCCCAAAGTCAAAAGGCCTCTGTTTGACTCGGAACTCAATACCACAAGAAACAGGACTACGTTTCATCATAATGTTCAGTGCTTCAATTTTCCTAATTTCCTCAAGACGTGGAAACAGTGAGTGAAAGGGCCTCACACAAACCTGCGCCGGCTTCATGAGATGATATATAACCTATGCAACATAATACTTCTTTAATATTTCAATAACAAACACAACTCTGAGAAGATGGCACGACTTGGCTGAGAGGGGAACAAACACATTTAAGTGTGTAATATGAGTGGGTGAATGTGTGTGTGCGCGTGTGTGTGTGTATAAGAGAGAGGCAGGTTAATGGCAACAGAAGTACTACAGACAAATGTGGGGGAGGAAAGTGTAGAAATTAAATTGTTGGCTATGGCAATTTAGGCAGGTCCCTTGAGAGAGGACAATTAAGGTCAACAAGTTGTGGCTTGTTTCTGGTTCCTTGTACAGATATTTAGACCTCAAAGTTGAACACACAACTCTAGTTACATGCCTGCTATAAAGACCAGAGACTGATGACTCCTTAATTGGACCACCAATGTGTGTGTTTGACAGAGAGAGAAAGAAAGGTAAAGTAAAAGAGAGCCGCTATCTGACACGTTTGACTGATTTGAGCTTGTTTTCCCAATGGAGACACTGCGATGTGTTTACAATATGTTTAGCTACAAAATTGGCCAAGTAGAGATGACTGACTTCATAACTTTCCACATCTGGCTTTATTACCATTGTGTATTTGTGTGTGAGAATCTGTCAGCGTGCAAGAGAATACAAAGCTGAGAAAGGTAAGACAGCATAAGCTGCTTCTTATGGAAACAACAAACAACGCTACATCAACAGAGGAGATTACTGTAAGGATTTTGACAGTTCAACGCAACAAACATGAAGTCATGCTTAAAGACAAATGTTCTCGCTGAAAGACTGAGAGGGAAATCCAAAAATACTCGAACCCAACACAGTCAAAGTTTAGAGCAATGGAAAATATGTTGCAGCGCAAGAGTGGGAATATGGAAATGTGTTGTTCTGTTGAAGTCATAGGTCAGAGTACAGGAAGAGGAGGTCAATGTCTACCATCTCTGGAAGTCTTCTCGCACTATAGGCCTATACATCTACTTTTATTGCACCTTTAAACAGAGTTTTTTCAATGCATTAACCCATAAAGACCCAAACAGCCACTGGCAACCAAAACCATCTACTGATGTAAACTGTTTAATCCCTGTTGATCCACTAATCAGATCAATCTATGTAAATAATTGGTGTAAAATTCAGTTTCTCATCTTTTCGTGGTCATCACATATGACCCATTTGGATGTCCAGAGGCTCCGTAGTGAACTTGTAAAACACCATAATCTTCTACAATATTGATTCCCCACTTAAAACCCACGGAGTTTGATAAGTGACAGTGCATGGAAACACCGGCTAGGCTACATGTTCAGTTAATGATAGATTTACTGGAAAAAGTTACATTTTCTTCATTTTTCTGTTTGATATTATCAGCTTTAGTCTGAGCTTTTATAAACATCTACATGATCAGTGATTTTCATTTAAAAAATGCAAAATACAGAGGATAATAGTATAATAACAATGATAAATCACTTAAAAAAGGTGATATTGAGGAAAAATAAGTACTGGATCTTTATGGGTTGAGAAAGATAAATTATATTATATTATATAATTATATAAACCGCGATTTTATCTTTCAAGCGCTGAAACCTGTGAAAAAGTATTTACCTCACTCTGTCGGTCTCCGTCTAACATATAAACCAAGACTGTGGATGTCTTTCAGATTAGTATTATTATTAATACTAAGTATTATTAGAAATTGGATGCTCTAGTGTGTATAGTCTAGTTTAGTCTCTGAAATGAAAGCTAGAATCACCAATTTGACAAGGCCTTGTTTTGACCAATGTGCCATGAGCTCCACTTTAGTTTAATGGCAATATAAGTGAAAAGAGCTGAAAGGAAAGATGGATGTCTTACTCACCTGACTGATTGTGGTCCTGCACGTTAACAATGATGACGTGGATCGGAGGTTTGCCTGACGTCTCTCCATCTCCAGGAATGGCCACTGACTGGTCATGGTCAAACACTGTGATGAGTCCCGGGGTGACATCCTCTTTGAAAACAACAGCGGGTTGTTGTCCCATGTCTCCACTGCCCACTGGGAGGCCTGGCTCTGGGGTGACCACCACTGGAACCACATACTCGGGGGTAACATCTACAGGCAGCTGTGGCTTCATTGGGGCTTCCCTCGATGTGGTTTCCATTCCCAGATCTGACTCTGTGGTGACCCACACCTGTGTCGGGGTGACCACGACACCCACCTCAGCCCCACTGGAGCTGTCGTCACTGCTGCCTCCCTCTCCGCTGCCGCTGCTCTCACCTCTGCCTGACCCCGTCTGGCCTCCGTCTTTTTCGGGGGCGATATCTAAGTGTACGGGCTGTGAGCTGGTGGTGGGTAAAGGAGGCAGCGGCATGGGGAGCAAAGCATCTCCTCTAACAGGTACAGACTCTACCATGGTTAAGTTCTCAAAATCCCGGATGTCATAGTCATCTACCATGGGAGTGGGGCTTACAAAGACTGTGGTGTGAGGGGAGGTGCGTCCTGTCTCTACGTGGGGGGCTCCGTGTTGGTCTGGTGAAGTTGTGTAATCAGGCCTGTGTGTGGCTGTGTGTGGTCTGTCTGTTGGAGAGTATGGTACTGGCTCTGGTCCTCTAGTTTGAATTGCAGCGCTGTCCGGGACTGAGGGCTGCGTAGGTGTGGGAGAATGGGGAGAGTGTGTGGTGCTGTCTGGTTTAGACGGAGACGGAGTCACTGACGGGCCCACAGTGGTCGGCTCTGGTAGTTTAGCTGTATGAGAGAAATAAAGAAATAAGAGAGGGAGTATTTTAAAAATTGCAGCTATGATTCGGGGTCAAAACTCTCACTTATTAAGGGTATTTCCCCTCAACATCATGTTGTGCTTTGTGTGTCTGCTATTTCCAGAAGTAGCCACCAGTGGCAGTAATGAGCACACTGTAATTTGATTAACTCTTCAGTAGTGATGTGGATCTCAAGACCGATGTTTTGTGGTCTCAACTCATTTAGTCTCAGTCTTGTCTTGGTCTCGGACATAGCGGTCTCAATGGGATTTGTGCAAAAAAAAAAAAAAAAAGCATCATCACAGAATAGTATCATTAATTATTATGCACCCTTTTCAAATACGTTGTATAACTTTTCTCAACGGACAATGCCAGCCAAATGCCAGCAAAAATGAGCAGTTTAATGCCAGTAATTAATCCTAATGATTTCCCCTTTCCTTTTCATTATGTATAAGTGACTGGTCATATTTCCATTCAATATGCTCTGTGGTCTTATCTCTAACCTGTAGAACCACAGGTCTGGCTTTCTTGAAAAAACAAAAGCAAAAACGAGACCAGTTAAAATGAGGTAACATCAATAAATTGCAAAAAATGTTTACAGAATGAATCAGTATTGCCATGACTCATTACAAAATATACTGTACTATCAGAAAAATGCTAAATATGAGTCTGCCTGAGAACTGTTAGTGTACGACGGACTATAAAAGGAAACAGGACTGAGTTGTGAGACATGAAGTTAACCTGTTAAGAATGAAGCTGTTTCAGACACGGAAACCTTTGGTGCCAGAATATTAACAGGACAGTCTTTTGACAATGACTGGATGTGTTTTTTCTTTTTTCTTTTCCCTATAATGCTATTTACATGTGTGAGCAGACTATAAGGATTTGTTATTGAGGCTCCTCAAAATATCCTGCGATGCTTGTGAAGATTTATATCTCATTATGATGGAATACATACCATATGAGAAAAGACAGGAATCCAAAACACACATACAATGCTTCTTTGTGCAGGTTTAAGTGCTGAGTTCATATAGTTAGTGTCTTGGGAGTAAGCAGGAGGCTTTGAACGTCACTGCCATAATGCTTTAATAAACGGTGTGTAATTGACTCCCCTCCATCCATCCATCCCTCCCTCCTGGCGGTCCAGGGTACGTATGGACAGATGAGGAGGGTGGGATGGGGTGGTTTCCCCTTTTCTCCCATTATTTATTTATTTATTTGACATTTTTCCACTCTTCCTCTCATTCTCTTTTTTTTCTCATTTCATTTTTTTTTTTTTTTTTTTTTTTTTTGCGGTTTCCATGCCCGCATAACAGAGGTGTTTATTGCCAGTTGGCCTGCAGCCTCGGAGGAATAGCTGTAGTATGGTATGGTCCTTTTTTGCACCGTGAACCAGACCCTGAATGTTCAAGTTCGGTTCAGCCCTGCCCAGATATGATGTCATGTGTTTGGCGAGCTGTGGCCATCTGGCTGGGCTGGGGTCTGTCCTCAAACTGTCACTTTACTGTATGTTAGCTCTCGCTTCTGCAGCTCTGCCACCTTAGTTAAATTTTGGCAGAATGTATTAACTACGAAAGTACCTCCACACTGCCAGAGATATTACTTATATAATGTTTCGTTATATATACTACTCAAGGTTATCTTTTACTGAATACCTACTTTACAGTGCACATAAGGTGACCTCTCTTCTTATGGTCCTTGTGTATTTCCTAATAATGATGTTACATGTGGGAGAAGTAGATCTGCAGTCTCCCTTCCACAGTTTCCTCCCCTCTGTCTGTCTGTTTTTTTGGGAAGGGTCCAGCTGTGAAGCATTAGGGACCTGTCCCGTTTCTGCAGGATCTGTGTTAGAGTGCATGAGTTGGGTTTTCCCCTCATAAAAAAAAAAAAAAAAACGTGCCCCACCATAAACAGGGCAGGGGGAGTTTATTCTTCTCTTGTTTGGGTTTGAGTAGCATTTGTTTTCTCTGAGCCTGGTGTCCCCTCTTTCTCTTGCCACTTCTGTACACTTCACTGGTTTTAAATGGATGTCGGTGCCACACTACACCTCAGTATTTATGTGGAGAGCAACAGTTTTCTTCTAAGGTTTTTTAATGATTTCAAAGTGGGGTTGAGGACTTGCAAAAATGCACAGTGTTGACCTAGATTTAAGCTAAGAAGAAAAGGAATGAAAACACTGTCGCCGTAACCTTTAGGTAAAAGTTCTCAACCTAGAGGGTGCGACTGCAGAGAAATCAGAAGTGTCTCAAGATTGAAAAATAAAAGCGTAATAATTGTAATAATTGTGACCTTTACTCTGAATAATCCCCCCCTCCAGCCTCAGAACTTTATTTTTTAGAGTTTCTGTATATGGGTTAGAATTTCAGTCGTATATAATCACCTTAATATGACAATCATTAAGTTTCTGTTACCTAAGAATGAGCCTTTTATTTCCACACAGGAAGTGGGTTTCTACACTTACTCATAGCAGACATATTTGGGTTTTATATTAAGTGGCATCTAATGTTAAAGTGCACCATTATCACCTAGAATTTTTAGAGTTATTTTACTGTTCCCACAAAAAAAAACACTGGCTCTAATGGGGTCCTTCTGCATTTTTAGACTTATTGCAGGGGTAGGGGGGGTATTCATGTGGATGTAATCTTCAATTTCACCATTAGATGTCACTATTTTACAGAGACACAAATAAAAGAAAATAAAAGTTCACCTTAAAAGTAATTTTTTTCCCCTAAATGTTCAGATCCGTATATTTTAGTCTTACCTTTAAAGCAGTAAGCGCCAAATTTGTCAGTAGGGTCCGGGTAGCCTGTTTGGTTCTCGTATTTGTACATTGTGCGAACCCCCAGCAGGCCTCCACCACACTGAGGCCTGGGGACGGTAGTCGGGTAGCGGACACTGCCGTCGGACAGCCAGCCGAAGTCACAGCGGTTCAAGCCTTCCCTCCAGGCTGCAAACAGCTGACCGGGTGATGCCAGCACTGAGCCGAGCAGCTCACACTCCTCAAACGCCTGCTGCAAGGTGAGCTTTTTGCTGATTTGAGAAAAGAAAACTTCACCTACAGAGAAAAGACAAATGTACCAATGAAATTAAAAGTCAGTGTAGTTAATAGTAATAATTCACATCAAAAGTTGAGTTGATGCGCATGCCTTACTGATCTTAAACCTACTCCTTGACTATACATTAGTGAGATTAGCATAGACACAATATTAACTTACATAGTAAAGCCTGCCTCAGGAGTTTCTACGCTTTTGTCATGCAAGGTTATGATAAAAATGATCTCACAAAGTGGATTTTGGAAGTTGTTGGATGTACTGCTGAAAATCATGAATAAGAAATCCCATGGTTTGCACAGTAAGGCATTCATTAATAGCTACGGTGACGTCTTCAAATTGCTTGATTTCTTTCCGGTCAACGATCCAAAACCCAACAACATTCAATTCACCATAATATAATCCTGAGAAATAGAGGAAATCCCTCATTTTAAGAACATTTAAGAACATCAGAGGATATTTGGTGTAGTTGCTTTATTGCACTCTTGTCACTAAATTATTAAAAACAGAATTATTTATTTTTCCCTAAAGGGCTGTAAATAATTTCACACTCCATGCCAAGTACAAGGACTTGTGTTCCTTTTTATTGTGTGTTCTTAAACTTGTGTGTTGTTACCGTGCAGTCTGTCTACGTAGCAGTACACATCGTATTTCTCGGAGGGGTCTCTGAGGCCGTACGTTCTCACTCCTGGTTTGCCCATTAGATCACCTGCACACCCGGGACGGGGCAATGTGATTGGGTATCTGACATGAAAAAGAACATTAGAACAAGAGTTTGAACTCTGTATGTCAGTGTGATTTTACAACGACGCAGCAGACGCATCGTGTAAACGTATATATTTGTATACACACCTGACACTTTGGTCAGCAAGCCAGCCTGCATCGCATTGGTCAAAGCCGTCTTCGAATGCAGCAGTCAGCTGCTCAGGTGTAGCAATAGTGGCACCTGCTGCATGGCACGCTGCTGCAGCTCCAGAAAAGTCCAGACTGTAGCGACTAGACTTAGCCCTGTAATGGAACACCACACCTGGAGAAAGATCATACATAAGCAGTTACATTAAATGTAGTGTTGGCCTTTAAAAGTGTTTTAGCTGCATGGAAGCAAGTCATAGAGGAAGAAAAAAAGAACTGCTCTGCTTGTGACATCACCTGTATTGGGCAGAGATCATGTCCTGTTGACATAATCTTTCACTAAGTCTCAGACACTGGCAATTCACTCCTGACAGAAACTGATAACTGCAGCAATATGATTGCATGCCAGCATAGAGAAACACAACCCAGTCAGCTATTTCAGCTGTCATCCACAAAATATATGTAGTTGTCCTCTTGTGCAATTAGGTCCTTTATTTCCAGCTGGGTGGGTGGATTATATCTCATCTGCGAGGATATCCTGGCAGAGCAGCAGTAGGATGTGAATAGATGACTGAGCTGTTAAATGGAGAGTTGTATGACAGTCATAGGGAGCGTCTTTGTCTGGGGCTGTCGAACAAAGCCTCCTGTTCAGTATTAATGTGGAATCTGTGTAAATGTCTTGGGTCGAGGTTTGGCTCAGTTGTCCGATATGCCTCCACAAAGCGCTGTGGCAATTCCACTGGATGAACCCAGAAACCTTTGATAACTACTATTTAATATACTGTACATACGATGAGCATATTTAAGAAAACGGTGCATGTCACTGAGGGGTTTGTCATGTCATTATTGGTTTGTTAAAAAACATGAAGCAGGTGCACATAGACAAACTGTTCATATTCCGCAGTACGTGGGTGGTATTAGAGTCTAATGAGGTCCTGCATGGACGCTCAGTTTTACCCTTAAGCCACACAGAGAAAGTTAATCTGAGCAAATACATCTAAGAGTTGCTTGTAATTGGCCTTGAATATACAGAGCTATATTATATAATTAGAAAGTGTTCTGCCAGGTAATTACATTGTGGTAAAAAACAAGGCTCGGTAACCGGAGGAGCCGCTCTGTGAAACACCTGAACATGATGAAATCCGCTGCATACTTCTACACATGACGTAAACACCTGTGCATCTGCGGCTCCTAATGCGTGGCTGTTAATGTCTTCAACATACTTTCAAATCCTTGTATTCGGAGCCACAACGGAGAATATTCATGTTAAGTTTGTGAGAAAAAACTTACCTCTAACCCTCAAAGTGCAAACTGCTGCAAACAGTCAATTAAGTGTGTTTGATAAAGTTGTACGTCTGCAATGTTTGCAAAATAGCAAGCTACTCATTAGTCTTCCTGTACTGACATATCCGCATCCAAGAAGTGGCAGTGGGTAATTTTCTTAATTTCCAGTGGGCCATCGCTGTCATCACCAGTGCTGCAGTGCATACCAAAGTTTCCACACCTGTTACATTTTCCCACGTCTGTTGCAGAAGCCAGACAGTTAAGGCCACTGTACCATCGTGTAGCTAAATTAGAATAAAACGATCTCTAAAACAGTGTCACTAACAGACAAAGGAGAAGTTTAATAACATTAAAGTCAGTCAATCATGTTACAGCTATTAATGTAACATTAACCTCAGTAAGTATGATCTAATAAACTCAGTAAGTATGATCTAATAATAATCGGCCATGACTAAATACTGTAAAGCTCAGGCTGCAATGTCATGTGCAACTATACTGCAAATATATAAATAAATATATATGTAAAGAACAGTCTGCTGCACTTTGTTTTCTGTATGTTTGGATCGATGATGTTACGTTTTGTCTTATCTTGTCTATTTATATGGTTTTTATAGTTATATTCTATGTGTAAAGTTATATTATGTTTATAGTTATATTCTATGTTTACAGATATATTCTGTTTACAGTTATATTCTGTTTATAGTTATATTCTGTTTATAGCTATATTCTATGTTTATAGTTATATTCTGTCTATAGTTATATTGTGTTCATAGTTTTATTCTGTTTATAGTTATATTTTGTTTATAGTTATATTCTATGTTTACAGATATATACTGTTTACAGTTATATTCTGTTTATAATTATATTCTGATTCTGTTTATAGTTTTATTCTTTTATTTTATTTATTCTATTCTAATATTCTATGTTTACAGTTATATTCTGTTTATAGTTTTATTCTGTTTATACTAATATTCTATGTTTACAGTTATATTCTGTTTATAGTTTTATTCTGTTTACAGTTATATTCTGTTTATAATTATATTCTGTTTATACTAATATTCTATGTTTACAGTTACATTCTGTTTATAATTATATTGTACCATTTTGCACTGTGGGGCTTTAGAGTTGTGTAATTTCAGTTTTCTGTATACAACGTACATATGACAAAACTGACAAGAAATCTGACTTCGGCTTCACTTCAATTTTTTCTTGTTTGCTGTTTAATGGTTTTTATCAAAGAAAACACTGTTAATCTCACTGAAAAGCCAGATATTTCTCTGAGTGAGGAGCGTGTGAAAACCATAACAGAGGTAAAAGAAGAGTAAACTTCCATCTCTGTTCCGTAATCTTACTCCATATCTGTGAATAAATGTGTACATAGACAACTATTTGCTTGGATTACCACAACAACTTTATGGGGTGATAAAATGTTAATGTTGTGTTTATAGCTCAGCAAACTTACATTACAGTTGATAGAAGAGTAATAAAGTTAGCAAACTCCATTCAGAGTCAGTTACACAACAATATGTAAATATGTAAACTTAATAATATAATATCTAAACTGCATAAGAGGGTAAATAATGCAACGGTGGGAAAACCTGAGGTGAAGAATGACTTCTACTGCTTATTGAGTCAACTTTTGTCTAGAAAAAAATGTGTGTCTTCCTTGAATGTGAGGCACTTTTTTCTTCTGCCAACTCAACACATGTGGATTCTTTCATTAGTACCCCCCCCCAACCCCCCAAGGGGAGGCAAGGGGTATTGTTTTGGGTTTGGTTTGGTTTGTTTCTTTGCTTGTTTGTTAACATTCTAGCAGCAAAACTATGAGCAAATTGGGTTTATACATTGCCAGTGACCCTAAATAAATCACATTACAATTGGAACATTAGGAAACAGTGGGTCAAAGTTCACTTCTTTTTTTTTTTTTAATTAATTTTTACTTTTTTTTTTCTTCTCGCATTTACTTATAATGGGCAACATTTCAAACACCTACAAAAACATCAATTTTGTTTCAATTTCCTTCAAAGTTAGCCCATATATAGAAGCAACTGATCTGCCAACATAAGCCCATGCATAGACATGATGACATCAGCTGGATCGATGCCAAAATGAGCTATAATACGTTCGAGGGGCGGGGTTTGTTGTGCCTGGCGCCAGTTGTTGGACTTAAAACACCTTCGTATTCCTCGTACTCACCAGTGACATTGAGGCTGACGGTGCCCTGGGTATCTTCCATCCCACGCATCACCTCACAGCGATAATGCCCAGCATCACTGGCCCTGAGTCGTACAATCATCAAAGAGGCGTCCCCAACTGACAGCGGATGGCTCGGTACCGACACCCTGCTCTTGAACTCCTGCCCCACCTTCACAGCCCCTGCCTGGGCGACTAGAACCACCTTCTCCCCACCCGCTTCCAGTTTCGTCCACTTGATCCTCAGCTGCTCCTCGGGCTTCTCAGTGTACAGAGCGGGCGTTGGGGTTGTTGTGGTGTATGACGGAGTGTGTGTTGAGGTGCTGAGAGAATCTGGAATTATAGAGAAGTGGCAAGGCAGCACTACTTTGCCTGACAGAGAGCCACTGGCTGGTGAGTTCTTAGCCATCTGCATTCTGTGTGATGGTCCTGGAAAACAGAATCAGTGTCAGTGATCATGTTACAGACCCTTTATAGTCCACTCATAGAAATACTCTGACATTCCAAAGCTCAACCTTAGTGTGTTATTGGAGAACCTAACAAGACTTTTGTGAAACATTAAATTTTTTATTGCATTATAGAAATTCAAGTTGGATGAAGTTACCATATTTGGTTCCTTACCCATAAGTGGCAAAAATAAAAATAAATACAAGAATTAAGTATAAAAAATACATACAAGAAAAACACATGTAAGGTGAACAGAACATGTATTTTAGATCATTAGACAAATATAAGTGCTGATCCAGACACCGGCCCACATCCACATGATCCCTTTGAACATCATTCCTTACATTAGTACCATTACTTCATCATTCCTTACATTAGTACCAT
>JAPSES010125641.1:0-14762 GCA_029822895.1 Maxillicosta whitleyi
CATAGTTTATAATTGTTTATAGTTAATAGTTCCTTCATAGTTTATAATAGTTTATAGTTAATAGTTCCTTCATAGTTCACAATTGTTTATAGTTAATAGTTTGTTTATAGTTTATAATTTTTTATAGTTAATAGATCATTCATAGTTCATAAGTGTTAATAGTTAATAGTTTGTTTATAGTTTATAATTTTTTTATAGTTAATAGATCATCCATAGTTCATAAGTGTTAATAGTTAATAGTTTGTTTATAGTTTATAACTTTTTATAGTTAATAGATCATTCATAGTTCATAAGTGTTAATAGTTAATAGTTCCTTCATAGTTCATAATTGTTTATAGTTAATAGTTTGTTTATAGTTATAATTTTTTATAGTTAATAGATCATTCGTAGTTCATAAGTGTTAATAGTTAATAGTTTATTTATTTGGATGGTAAATAATGTCACTATTATTACTTTTGTATTGTCCTGCATATCATATTCCAAAACCCAGACTACCTATCAATATATTATTTAAGTACAAGCACATATTCAACTTATTTTTATGTCCCTGTCAGCATTTACTGTGCTGGTAGTAAAGTGAACTTGTTCAGGTACTTGTGTGATAACACATGGAATAGTACAAATATTTTTCCACAATCAGGTAGATCCTTTCTAAATCATCACAAGAAAAATCATTCTGCAGTTCTGGTGAAATGTGGGTTTTCACTCAGTGTCAACCTTTTTTCAGTATACGAACCACATAAAGTGTTACAGAATTGTATTATTGCATATCTGTGTAACATGATATGTTTATGTTTAAGACTCAGACACCTGAATACTCAGGCAAACCTTCAACAGGATCCCACTCAACCATGATCAGACAGAACGCCTTTGTTTCATTGTCAAATGCAAAGCAAAGCTGTAACTACTGCTGGTATCAGAGAAAGGTGCTCAAAGGTACAAGGAGCCTTGCATCAGACTTGTTGCCATGGAGCTGCCCAATAGCATAGCAAGACAATTTTCAAAGGGGTTTCATGTTGGTCTGTTCAGGGAGACACGAGGATAGGTAATGACTTAATTAGGGAATTATGTGAACATCTTTTTTTAGTATTCAGCATCATGTATATACATTTTAGCCACATGCAATCCACCTTTACACTATAATAGACCTTTACCTTCCAATAATGGTAACAGCAATTTGAACCAAACAACAGCAGAACAAATTAAAACAATTTAAAGCAGCATAGGATGTTCATCACCAGTTTTTAATCAAATCTGTAAAGCCCAAGTCGTAGCCGAAGTATCGTTAATCTGTTAGTCTTTCCATGATTATGCACCTGAATCACTTCCCTGTTTGTGAACAATTTTGAAGTTGGCTCCATCACAAGCAGTCCGTTTGATTACTTACCAAACCAAAATCAAACCATCATTTGGTCTTTTTAGGAATTCCATGCAGCCACAGCTGCAAGAAGCAACAAAGCTGATTCTGCGGATGTTGCTGCAGCGGCCGTACTTCAGCAGAAAGATTAAAGGATTTGTGATACTTAGGCTGTCACTTGAGTTTTACAGATTTGATGAAAAATTGGTGATGAACGTCATACACTTCTTTAAGATCACCTAACACAACCATTTTCCTTCAAAAGTAAAATGCATTATTTAGCAATGCACCTGCAAATATTTCCTGTAAGAGGGTGACGTAGGATATAAACTATATTGTATACTCAGGGTAAGAACATGTCACTGAGTGCAGCAAGTTTAACTCACTGTTTTTAATAGTCCTTTGACAGTAAGAAGAAAGCAATATAACTGTAGGCAGTATCAATACATTGTTGATCAAAATGGTTTTATGGCATTTGTTGCTAATAAAATGCAGGAAATTTAGACCAAAATACATCATTGTCTTTACCAGTCACAGTGAGTGCTTTCAAATTGTCCTTAAATTAATATTGATGTTTTACATATTATTACACACTTAAATATCTTTATGTAATAATTGAAGGAAGGAAGGAAACACATAACATGTTGGACCATTAACCTCAGCACAGCTATTATGCCTTTGTGCTTGTCTCCATGGTTACTCTGTTAAAGACTCAACTGATGGTCAGCTTTTTTGTGTTTGGCGCTGGCCTCTCTGGCCTCTACCCACTCTTTGATTTCTTTTTGCCACAGCTTTAAAACCCTCCTCTGTGTTTACACCACAGTCAGGTGACAGCACAGTGCTTACATGTTTGGGATTTGTGTATTTGTCCGTGTGCTAGATGGAGATGTCTGCGGCTGGAGGTGGCCAGGGGACGTCTGGTCGGCGTCAGAACTCCAGGACGGTGAAGAGGAGGAGGTGGGGAGGTTTGAGGCAGCAGTGGAAGCTTCTTGGGTTATTTGAGATTGATCAGCATCATGAGTTTTATGGGCTTACCTGTATGATGAAAGAGGGCTTGGCAACAGCAATCCAAAACTCCATTGACAATGCACCAACTGTGAGTACTGGTCTGCAGGCAGCATTTGCATCCATCACATCCAACAGTATCTTACCTACACATAGAAACTAAAGACATATGTCTGTTGGCAACACTAGTAGTCTAATAAACTTTAGCTTCAGCTAGAAACATCAGCTTTGTAATCCCTACATTTTCACCTGGTAAAGATATAAACTTAAAAGCCAAGGAACAGTAGACTGAATGTATGAAAAGTGACAGACAAGTGATTTATCCTAATGTTTGTCACTGTAATAGTTGAAATAGCAACATGAAAATCCTGTTGGTATGAAGGGCAGAGCTGCAATGTCATGTAAACAATGACAACATATGGATGCATTCTGTCATTTTGTGTAATATGCCATATTTTTGTCTGGACCAATGTAATGAGTAGCTTAGAGACTGACATCCATAGAGTAATTTTGATAATATGGCTTAAATGTCATTCACTGAGCAATTACAGTATATACAAGATGTGAGTCACCACTTTTGAACTGTATATACTCACTATTTTCCATTGTTGTATGCGAATCTTAACCCCAAATATAAGAAACCAGGAACAGTATGCAAAGTTCAACAGTGATATAAAATGACTATGATGTAACTGCTTTGTAGAGAGGTACAAACATAACATATTCAACAATGTCATATCATTTTCCATATCACATCACATCGTGTTTTATTTGTACAATGTACAGAATACATTCATTACAACTATTCCAGCTACAGCAAACCCAGTTGGAATACAAACAGTTTATAGGTAAGAATTAAACATCAGTGTGGTTTATAATGTGATGTGAACAAGTTGTTGTAAATCAAATTTTTGTGGAAGATCTCCCCTTGGCCAATAAAAAAAATATATGACAAATGTTTAACTCAGTAAAGCCTGAACCATCAATCATTGGCAGAAAATTCCAGTTCTTTGAAACTGGTCCTTCTAAACAACCAAAAAAAAAAAAGTTTTTTTAAATATCAGTTTCCATGTATGCGTGTCAATTATGCATCTTATATGTTTATTTGCTACATTGGGCCTCAATGCCCAAATATTATTATTTTTGAACAAACAAAAGCATAATATAACACCAACATTACATAACAATTTGGTAATTTCTTTTCAAAATTGGCAAAATTCGGCCTCCTACCTCATTAATGACAGTGTTGTAGTGTCACTTGAAAGGCCTCTGGTGAAGGAATTCCTCCCCCCGGTGAATTATCAGTGTATTGCATGAATCAAACAATATGCATCAGGCTTTCCATGAAATAACAAAACACACTGATCATGTAGAGGGCTTCAAAACTCATGTATTAAATATGATACATTTGGCATTATAGGGGTAAATTGATAGTCCTCACAGATTAAGAATATATTTAGCCTCTACTGTGCAGATTATAGTTAAAAGATGTGAGGAATCTGAATGTATTTAAGTGCATAAAGGGCGAGGTTTCCAACCTGAGCTGAACACAGTTTGGTCCCTCAGATGACACTAGAACTGCATTTCATCTATGACTGATAAGACCACATGGGTTCAGGGTTAGAGTGAAGTACCTTCATCAAGCACTACAATATGGAGATAGAGATACAGGCCTGAATATAAGCCATGTATATAGATTTCCAAATGAAATGATGTTGATCTGACAAAACATGAAATATGTTATGTTCACACACTTTTCTTTAATATCACAGTTTTTTTCATACATGTACCTGAACTTATTCTTATCAACTAGGTTAAACAGGGCAACGGAGTTGAGGTGTTGCTGTTTAAACATCACAATAGTCCATTTATTAGCGTAAAATTTTATTAAAAGCCATGAGCCATTTTCTGATTTTAGAAGGAAATTATTGTATAATTTCCATCACTGAAATATGCTCTCATCACAGCTAATGATTGTAGTAACAAGTTGCTCAGAGCAAAGCACAAAGTTAAACCATGAGAATGAATTAAAAGCAATCTTCAAAACTTGAATATGCATAGTGCATGGATGAATGGACATAGAAGTAGACACAGCTCCTCATAAGCAATCTTACTCTTGATGTTGTTGAATTTGTCCTAAAACTTTGCTGACCCACATGGTCCAGAAATCTGCCAAAAGAAAACATGCACAAAAAAATCTACTAAGCAACATAATGTATTATTATTATTATTATTATTATATGTACAATGTAAGCTTTCTATGGAAGGGAATATGTTTGATGTAAACCATTGTAACCCATTGTAATCACTAACTTTAGTTATTTTCGTTTATTACATATTTTGTTACTGTAACTGTAATAAATTTCAGATGACATATTCAACTACATAACATCTTCAACGATATCACCACAGGATTTGGAAATTCAATACCTAATTTTTAAATCTCATCTTCTCTAAGTTATCCCACTATAACTTTATACTTTTCTACTACTTCTACTTTCTTACTTTTCTACTTTCTTATCTCACTGTATCTTTGGCAAATAATTCATCTGCTCTGTATAATAAGGTCTTGTGTTGTGCAAATACAGAAGGACAGGTTGTGAAGCCGATACATTGACTGATGGGCTGGAACATTTGGGGTTAAGTAATGTGTTTGTCACCTTCACAGCTAAAAGAGAGGAATAACTTACTGAACATGGTCTTAAATGAAGCCATATTTTGGTGTGTGATGGAGTAAAAATATCACAATAACCTTTCTGCATAATGTAATTAAGATGAGATAAGATTAGATAAGATAAGATAAGATACGATATAATTTTTTCCTGTGCTCCATAGTGCTTCAGTTTACAGGAGGACAGAAGAAAGAAGAATCAACAGAATAAAATGAGAAGTATCAGATAGATAGATTTGCATGTGATATATATATATAAATATATATATACATACATGTTCATTAGGAAGGATGAGACTCCTCTTAGCTGTCTACTTTCAGGGGTTTAGGGTTAAAATCAAACTGTGTCTGGAGACACTGACCAATTACAAGTCTTGTCAAATACACAAGAGGGGCTCCTATTGGATCCTATCAGAAATTACATATGCCATGCTTGTCTGCTGGGAGGGGCTTCAGGCAGGTAGAGGTGAAATGCAAGTTTCAGATGTCATCATTCCCTGATTTCTGCCTATTGCAGCTTTAAACCAGCGGTTGGAATGCTGTGTCCACTCTGCTGCTGAATGAATGAATGGTCACAGGATGGTTTAACACACAGCCATGTGCTGCTGCTTCACCCTAATCCCTGCTGACTCAACAGGTTGATGTATGACCCTCGTGCCTGTTGTCGTACTTGTCCCAAAAACACAACAATGACATGATCTCACTTCTTCCTTTACACAGACCATATATATATATATATATATATATATATATATAAGTTCTTGATAGTTTTGATATTATTTATCACAAATTCCATAATTATCTTACAACATATTGTAATTCAAGTGGTCTAAGAGGACAAGACACGTCTGTACCTACTCCTTGTGTTTTCAGGCTGTAATGGTTACAGCCTGAAAACTGGGGATTAAATACGTGATGATGGTTATAATTACAGATAACTGCTAAGAGCTCCTCATATATTAGTTGACTGCTGTATTCTGTTCCTCAGCACAGAAACTCGGGCGAAGAGTTTCTCTTATCCATCGTGGCAAGAAATAATGTCATATCTATCATCTACATTTATTTTGTAAATCCAAATTAAAATAATTGAATTTAAACCAAGAGGATAGACTTAGAAAGGTTTGTTTTATCAAATTCATTTGTTTTTCCCACTGACTTGAGCTGCTGCAGCTTTGACTTGTTTTTCATATTGGTTTATCATTACTAAATTCTACCAGTAGGTGACAAAATACTTTAAAATGATGTTATGAAAAATTACATTTGCACTGTTGGACACAGGTACATTTAAATCAATAATAACGAGACCAGCCGCCTTTTGCACACAATTTAAAGTGTGTGATAAGTAACAACATCACTGAAAAACAGCGTGTATTATCATCTATGCAAAGTATTGTCAGTTTGTTCAGCCTTAACAACACTTTAGTGTCTGTGTCCACTTCTGTGTATTGGTCTGTATTCAATCTGCTCCAGTTCGGTGATCCTAAGTCTATGGTGATATGAGGTCTATGATGATAAAGATCAGAGAAAGAGGTTGAAGCAAAGTTGCAAATATCACACAAATTAAAAAAATAACAATGTTTGGCACCAACCAACATAAGAGCATCAGCGAAGTAACGATAGCTCCCACTGCATCCGATACCTGCATCTGTTACCAATGATCCGATAGGATCTATAAAAGTCTGTATAATGTCATTGCACATGCAAAAAATGTACAAACTGATTAATTAACAGTGAGGGTTGTGTCTTTCAAAGTTGCAAAATAACACGTCTGCATCCAGTCAAATTATTATATCTCAAATGGTTTGTTTGCGTAATTGCACACATAGCTGTGGTAGTAATTGTTGCAAGGAGACATCGAAACAATGAAACAAGATGCTGGGAATATATTTTTCCCCTCGTGTAAATAATTTTGGAATGAATGAGGAAACACTTATTGAAACACTATCAGCCTTGTCATTTTGGAGCCGTTGGAGGAAGTCAGAGCAGACATGGAGCCAACCACGAGAAGGAGTCATGTAATACCATCTATGACAAAACTCCTCCAACGTTACATTTTCATGTATCTGGATCATTTAGTACACTGTTAGTGCTGACATATCCAAGAGCAGTTTTTCCAGTGTACTGTCTCCATGACAACAACCAGTATTGCACACAAAATCCGCATTAAACAGGGTGGTCTCCAAGACTTTGCACCTGTTGGCATTTGCACAGCCACTCTTCTAAACTCTAACTCTTCTTCTATTAAATCACCCATAAACCCAACACGCAAAATTCTAGATTGTTTGTCGGCCTTTTAGTTGTGCTGTTTAGTTCAGGAGAAGATAAATAAAGTAACATTTTATATCAATACACAGCAGAGCACAAAGTGAAATGATGTAATAGAGCCAGGACCTTCAACAGGTTTGTAGCCAAGTCATAAAATAGGGGGAAAAAAACACTGCCCCCACTGTTTGGATCTAAATGCTGGACATTAAGGACATAATTTCTCAGCAATATCACCACCTATTTGGAAAAGGTTACTTGGCAAACTTCATGGAAGGACTTTGGTTTATTCAGTAAATGCTGAATCATGTCTGAAAAAACCACAAAGTGCTATTTATAATACTGTATTTATACAGTTCTGTGGTCAGCATGTTCCATATAACTCACATTAGAGGATATTAGAGTACGCAATTAGTCTCTCTAACCTCTAGTCTGCCCTCAGTCTGACTCAGAATCCAGTGGAAGCTGGTGTCTGTTATAATGTGTTAATATTTAGAACTGGATTGAGGAAGTAGGAATGACACTTCGCTCTCCTGTGATCATCATTATTTCTGATGGGACCAACTTGCATGTAGAACCACACTGGACTTCTTCTGTTCTTTCTATGTGGCTGTAATCTATTTAATATTTCTAACTAAATCGAAATCTGCGCTAATGCTGCTAAGGAACTAATTTACTCCTCATGATTAGCATCTCAGAGCAGTGCAAACCAGAGACATAGAGAATCCAAAATGGAGGGCTTCAGTTTAAGTATAGAACACTTTGGTTGATATGATTGATAATATAACTTTCAAGTAAAATGCTGCCCCCCCTGTTTTTGTTTTTTGGGCTTCATTTTGAATGTCAATTTTTGCATTAAGATGGTATCTAAAACTGCATTGTGTTGTGTTGTTTTCGATATTGTCCATTTTATTTTTTATAAAAAATGCCTGTAACTGTTACCTGTAAAATTTGT
This sequence comes from Maxillicosta whitleyi, assembly GCA_029822895.1. Lineage (NCBI taxonomy): Eukaryota > Metazoa > Chordata > Actinopteri > Perciformes > Neosebastidae > Maxillicosta > Maxillicosta whitleyi. Next base: position 8,251 of record JAPSES010125641.1, read on the forward strand.
ATTCTATTTTATTATCTTATTTTCCTTTTTTGTCATTTTTTTTTCTTCTTATTCTTGTGGTACTGGTGTTTTTGTTAATATTGTTGCACTGACTGGAGTAGCACTAACTTCACTGAACACACAATGACAATAAAGGCAATTCTATTCTATTCTATTCTATTCTATTCTATTCTATTCTATTCTATTATTTTCTATTCTATTCTATCTATAGCTGATTAGAAGTATGAATGCAAAGCAGTTAGAGAAATATATCCAAATAAATATGATTTTAGATAATTAACTAACCAGTATTGCAGTTTTTTGGTTTTGGCCATTCAATACTAGGAACAGCTGATGTGTGAAAGTGTGAAAACCACAATAATAAAATCAGTGGTAAATCTCTGGGGGTTTGTGGTATTAAGGTTAATGTACACAGCTCATGCAGTATCATATCAGACAGAAATACATTCTAACATAAACTACAGTTTACTCTCTCAAAATCTCACCCTTGTTGCTCTTCCTAACATCCAATGTTTTTCCTTCTGTAGACTGAATTGTCGGATGAACATTTCAGATTAGAGGTTACTCACATTCATAAGGTGAGTGGACGTATTATGTCCGTGGAGAAAAAAAACTAACAACTCCCCTGTGGATTCTGATTCCTTCTTCTTTTTTCTTATTTGTGTAGGATTTCACTATGGAGACGTTTGCAGGTCCAGTGTTTGCCAGCCTGCGTAGCTCTTTAGGGATGTCAGAGCAGGAGTATCAACAGTCTCTGTGCTCTGAACACTGCTACCTCCAGTTCATCAGCAACTCCAAGAGCAAGGCTGACTTCTTTCTGACGTAAGTCACAGTTTCCGCTACATGTAGTATCAAAAACATCATTCCTGTAAACTACTCTTGTTTCAGTTTGTCAGGCACTTTTAAAGGAAACATTGTCTCATAATTCTTGGGGTGTTATTGACGCTACTTAGATCACAGAGTGTAAATATTTCAAGAATTCATTGAATTATTGTCATGCCAGCACTCCTTTACACATGAGAAGGCACAACATTTGGTACTTGAGGTCCCAGATTTAACCCAATAAAGTCTATACATAAACAATATGTACGTTAAAAAATATATAGTAGAAACTGTTGTTTTCTGAAGTAAGGGTCAGAGGTGAGCTAATGCTAAATGCTAGCTTAGTGGCTTGGTAAAATTGTAAACTTCATCAAGCATTTTATCACAAGCAAATATTTTAAAATCCTGTTTGTGGTGCTAACCAAAATTATAGTCAAACACTGTAAGAAAAAAAAACATTTTGGCAAATAAACTGATACTACACAGTAGACATCAAAACTTCGATTTAATCTCGAATCTGATAAATAGTAAAAAAAAAAAAAAAAAAAAAAAAAAAAAAATAGGCCATTTTCAGAGATAAATTTATTGTAAGACTATGGGAGCCGCACTTATTGTACATCAGCTGTGTTACAACTTTAACATATTTCTACATTGGCTTTGTATTAAAGTTGTGTCATATCTAAGATAGACTAAACATCTGATCATTTTGTGTTAGGAAACTGTAAATGTGGGAGAATATACTGTATATATTACAAAATGGAGAGTGTTTAATGGATGATGTTTTACTATGGATGTGTTAATCAATGTTACATATCACTCATAAGACAGAGGTCTGTTATGCTTCTGAATTTCTAGAAATGATAAACGCTTCTTTCTGAAGACCCAGAATAAAAGGGAAATACGATTCCTTCTGTCCAACCTGAAGATCTACTTGGAACACTTGAGGAAATTCCCCCATTCACTGCTGGTCAAGTTTCTAGGTGAACACCCTCAAAAACGAAACACAATCAAAAGGAAGGAAAACTTTGTAACAGTTTACAACTGCTTAAATATCTAATCAGTATATATAAATTTAAAGTTGTTAGCAATTAATAACAATTTAATGACTTGTACTTATTTATTTAGATGTTTGTCTGATTCTGTAAATGTCTGAGCTTAGAGAAATTAACTCAGAGGTGCAGTAAATAAACAGATGAGAGCGAGGGAACATCAGCAAAAAACATCTGTCTGTGTGGGGCAGGTCTTAAAGTATATAAAAACACTTTTTACTGCTTCTTATATATCCTATACAACATTGCTAATAAAAAACTTCAACATAGAAACATTCCAAAAAGTGTTAGAGGTGAAATAATTTTGGACCCATTTAATCTCACTTGATTGTGCATTATGGAGGGTATAATGTACATCTTAAAGGTCCACAGAGTTTTGCTGCCATGTCACAATAACTAGTGCTACTACATAAAAAAAGAAACATTTCACATGTGTAGATTAGTGGAGTAAGAAATATTCATATATTTAGTTATATACGTAAAATAATACCAGTGTAAAAATATTTTACTGTAAAAAAAAAAAATACAGTGAAGTGTTGATGCTTAGTAGCCATGTCAGAATAATACACTTAACAGTATATTACCCCTTTGTTTCTACAATTTCCTCTAAATATTATCTGTAATTAATTAATCTGCAAGTGAAAGCCACAAATGTAGTGGAGTTAAAATTGTATCTTAGTAAAATAGAATTTGCACCAACACTGTTTAAGTACAATAACATCAGCCTGCCCAGGGACTACAGATGGAAATTAACACTAGTATTACAACCTGGTACATTACATCTGTCATTTTTAGGGTTAATGTATATTGTGCACTGTCCCTGTCTAAATAAATAAAGACAGAAAGAAAGAAAGATGAATGAATGATATTTCCCGTTGTTTTCTGTTTGCTTTATGTATTTCTGCTATTATTTATGGAATTGTTTTAATTTTAGGTGTTCACAGGATCAAGCTCCCCCACAGGCAAAAGGTACAGCTCTAAACTATGTAGAATGTAATGACAGTATTTTAAACAACACTGTAATGCAGTTTGTTTCCATTTGTCCTGTACAGAAATACTTCATTGTTATGCAAAGTGTGTTTTATCCAGATGAGAGAATCAATGCCAGGTAAGTTTGGTTTATTCAGGGACGTGTGGTTTTAACAGCAGGTTCTCAGATGGTGTAGGATGGATCAGTTGCTGTTATGTTGTGCTGCAGGTATGACATTAAAGGCTGTGAAGTGAGTCGGTGGACAGATCCAGCACCAGAGGGAAGCCAGATCATTGTGGTTCTCAAAGACCTCAACTTTGAAGGCCAATACATCACTCTGGGTAAGGGAACAGTGTGTGAAGTTTTTTTCCCTACTTTTTATTTCTTAATTTGTACATCCCTTGTGTTGTTACTCTTCTCTTATCTTTCTCAACTGAAATCTGAAGAGTAAACACACAGAGGAAACAAATACAAGTGCCTGATATGCAAGCTTTGAAGCCATGATACTCATACTAACGAGACCAGAGGTTGTAGGTCAAGTTTTATCTATCCCCGCTCTCTTTTCTTTTTTTCACCGTTATTTATCTTCACACTATATTATCCTATCTGGCTTAAATCAGTTAAGAACGTGGAGTTCAGAAGTCAATGAGGAGGGATGAGACAATCTTCAGCTGCCGTTACATGTGTTTATTTGTACAAATACAGGTTAAACACATGGCGATTCGCCCGGGCTGCATCGATTTCTTTGTCTCATGCCAGTCTTTTAATACAGTTTCAAAAGGGGCGTGTTCGGTGGCAGACACATGGGATGGGCAGCCTGGCCACATTATTTTATGACTAGGGCCCCTCACCCCTGCATTCTTTCACTCCTGGAAAGTTCCTCTCGGACCTCTCCCAGGTGCATCACACACACACACACACACACACACACACACACACACGCACGCACGCACAAACACACACACAGTCTAGTAAACCTAACATAATGGGGATCACCAGTTCCTTACATACGATATGGGGACATCACTTTCCTGTTGTCTTACAAGTACCAAAAAAATTAGATGTATAATAAAAAAATTTATGAACATCACTAGTTATACACACACACATATTGCAAAAACCATCACATGTGGTCCATACCCTGAAATTCCAACAGATATAGTTCTAGTCATTTTACACATGTTTCAGTGCTAAGGTTTTGTGGGGACGCATTTTTTTGTCCCCATAAATTTTTGTGTCCTCAGGACGAGACTGTGTATTCATACTCGTGTCCCCACACACACACACACACACACACACACACACACACACACACACAGGCCCAGCTGCAGAGATGACATCCCGTCAGTGACTACAGTAGATGACATCACCATTACAAAGGTTACTGCTGAGTCAGACTTATGGTATACAAATAATTTACAACAATACCTCCTCTAGCAAGCTTCCACTGCCCTCACTCCTTTATCCTTGAGATGCATTTTAGGAATTAATCCTATGAGAGGAAAAAAGTGCCGCACACTCAAAATTTGAATATTGTCTTCGATCTAAAATGTTTTTTGTAAATGGTATTTAGATTTATTAACCTGTTTGATCAACTGATGATATTTTTATGATTATCCATTAGGACTGATGTTGTAATATTGTCTTTTGATCCTATGTGTACATATGTATATAGTCTATATATGTATTTTTTTCGTTTGGTTTCTTTTGATGTGAAGATGTCATCATGTAGAGCCGTGTATGTGGGTTGAGAACTTGGACAGTTTTGAAAGCTTTTTAATGTTGACTGTCATTTGTAAAGCATTTTATCCATATCTATCTATTGTGGTGACCTCAACTGAACTCTAATTGGATGCCTGCACACCTGTGGGAGCTTAATTAGATACCAGGTGGGAGCAATTAAGCATCTCTTTAAAATGCAATGCACTACTTTGTCTGTTACGTGACCTGAGGAAGGCTGAAGGCCGAAACGTTGTCACAATAAAAAAAAAACCTCTTCACTGACAACTCGGGAGTGTGCAGCACTTTTTACCTCGCTGGCAAATTGTTTAATGAGTTGCCAGCACCTCCTTCTCTGGTGTGCGTTTGGCACCTTCAACTAATCAGGGATTAACCCTATAACACCAAACATACCATATTTGATATGAGTTTTGAAGTCATCATGATTAGCGTGATATATTTTTTTCTTAAAAAATATGATTTTCATACAAAAAAAATTTCATACATGCAATACATGGATAATCCACAGAGGGGAGGAATTTGTTCACCAGAGACTTTTCCAGTGACACTACAAAGCTGTCATTAATGAGGAAGGAGGCAGAACATTACCCATTTTTATAAGGAATGACCAGTTTGTTAGACATGTTTCTGTTTGTTCAAAGATAATAATATTTGAGCAATAAGGCCCAATGTGTCAAACATGATACTGAGTTGATATTCATACATGGAAATTGATATTTAAAAAAAAGTTTTTTTGGTTGTTCAGAGGGACCAATAAAGCCTCTACTTTCAAAGAACTGGAATTTTCTTTCAATGGTTTAATGGTTCAAGCTTTACAAGGTTAAGACATTCTTCAAGTTGGTGTGCTGAAATCATTATGGTACAAAGTTCAGGGGACTTAGGAGATGGGGGAGCACAATTTAGAGAAATGACAAGAGCCTCTATATAAGACAACTTATTCTATCCAGCTCAAGGTCAAGTTTATTTATATAGCAAAGTGCTGTACAAGGATATATGTAAAATACAAGATATAAGATAAGATATTTTATTATTCTCGCAGTGGAGGAATTCACAATTACAGGTTCTCAGAGAACACTCAGTAGGGGTGCAAAAAGATTGTAAAGTGCATGGAAATGAGAAATTAAAAATAAAATATAATATAAAATACAATGAAAGTAAAAACTCTAGAGTTACTATATACAGTTATATAAATATGTTTAGTGCACAGCAGATGGATGTGGCGGTTCAATCATAGGAGGTAGTTGTGGTTGATTAAAGTGGATATAGTGGATTATTGCACAGGTTATTATTGCACATAAACCAGTTAATTGACAATTACAAAGTGGCGTTGTATAGTCTAACAGCTGTGGGGATGAAGGACCTGCGGTAGTGCTCCGTCCTGCACTGAGGGTGTCTCAGTCATCCACTGAAGGAACTGCTTAGCTCCTCGACAGTCTGGTGAAGTGGGTGAGAGCTGTTGTCCATGATGGATATGAGCTTGGCTAACATCCTCCTCTCACCCACCTCCTCCACAGAATCCAGTGGACCCTCTTGACCAGCTTGTTCAGTCTCTTTCTGTCCCACTCTGTGCTGCCCGGGTTATGTGATTATATCATAAAACTAATAAAAATATATAGATATAGAAAATAAGATATACTAAATCTGATGATAACAGACACTATAATTGGATAAATAGTGCCTAAAAACACAACCAGAAGATAAAACAAATAAAAGCGCACACACTTGTATTAAAAGCCAGTCCAAATAGGTGTGTTTTTAGAAGAGTTTTAAAGTGTTCAATGGACTGCGCACATGTGATGTGTTGGAGCAGAGTGTTCCAGAGCCTTGGACCTGCCACAGAAAAGGCTCTGTTGCCTTTTATCTTGTCTGTGGGGGGGGGGGGGGGGGGGGGGGGGGGGGGGGGGGGGGGGGGGGGGGGGGGGGGGGGGGGG
>JAPSES010125668.1:0-16004 GCA_029822895.1 Maxillicosta whitleyi
GGAATTCAACAGTGTAGGCTACTCATACTAAAATATATATATACAGGAATTTGTACCAGAAAGCAAACAATAAACAGATGATCAGAACGACATAGACATAAAATTAAATGCATGCTTGTACAATTTTAATGCGAATGTAATTTGTACCTTTATTATAAATTCATCACTGCAATTCTTCCCATTAGTTTAGTGAAATATTAGGGAAAGTTCGGTTTCCTTTGGTTTCTCAAAGCAATCACCACTGTTCAATACAGACGTTCATTAATGTGCACTGTCCATGGATGGATTTATGGATAGATGGATAGATAGTCTATACCTCTGCAGAGCTCAACTTTAAACATACTTTTAAACGTCTGCAAATTATTGAAAACATTTTCATGATGAACATATTTTTACCCATGGCATTTCATCACCATGCTCTGTTTTGTACTGTTGATGTGCATATATAACACACCATACTACTGTGGCAACGCTGTGTTTCCAGCTTAAGTGATCAGATGAGTAACTGAGACTTAAAGGAAAAAACAGAGAAAGAAGCCCCAGATGCAAACCATTCCACCCACCTCCCTGAGCCCTGGAGGCACAGGCAGAAGGACAAACCCAATGCACCATCTGAGCTCAGAGCTGGGGGGCGCTTCATATTTACTACAGAACATCCCTGTTTAACTCATTTAACACCCCCCAGCACACACAAAACACACACTTTTACTGTTCTTCTGAGGGTTTTCTATTGATATCTGTTTATTTCCTGGATGTCAGTTTGACCTGGTCAACATGGAAATGGAACATAAATGTTTGAGGTGTTTTATTATAGGTTCAACTTTAACCTTTAAAGTCCTAAACAGCCACTGCTGACCAACACCACCTACTGATCTAAACTGTTTAATACCTGTTGATCCACTACTCCTATTAATACATGTAAATAATTGGTTTAACATACAGTTTGTCATGTTTTCATGCTCATCAGATGTGATCCATTCAGATGTTTAAAGACTCTGTAGTTATCATCTTCTACAACATTGATTCACCGGTAAAACCCATGGAGGACGGTTTATGTTCAGTTAATGAGAGATTTGTTGAAAAAGTCACTTTTTCTTCAGTTTTCTCTGTTTTGATATAATGACCTTTGAATTTGAGCTGAGGTTTAATGAACATTAACATGATCAATGGATTAAATGCAGGAAAATACTTAATTCACGCTAAGCCCCCCCGCTAAATACAGAGGATAATATTATAAATCACTTAAGAAAGGTTAGATAGAGAAAAAAATCATTTGGAAACTGCCACTAAAGTAGCATTGGGTCTTTATGAGTTAAAACAAACAAACAACTAAACTGTATTTTTCTCTGTTGCTGTTGTCTGGTGTTTCACTGCATTAACATTGCTTGGTTTGCCTTGTGGTTTAAAGCGCTCTATAGTTCAGCACTGAGTCAATCATGTGAATTGGATTTCAGGTCACAGATTGAATGCAAATTGGGACAGTGATGAGTCAATTACCTGAGACACAATTCCTATTTGGCTCATGGGAATGACATCACACCGACAGCAGTGCACCCCAGAGCCTGTTGTTAAAAAACACACAGTGAAGATTAACTGAACATTATTCAGTGCTGTCTGCATTAATACTATTTTACACAGGCTTTCTTTAAGCTATTGTTAACCTTGAAGATGCACAACAAAATATGCTATAAGTGTTTTTTTTGTTGTTGTTGTTTTTAATGTATATATCATAATAATAATAATGCAAAGATCTAAGTGGTATGGTGTATAGTAGATGTCGTTTGTTCCAGTGGCTGGAGTCAACCCAATAGGATCTCAAGTGGGCCAGACCAGTGATGTAATAGCATCATAACCTATAAATAATGACAACTTTTTCTCTCTGTTTCAGTGTAATAAAAAGAGAAAATTACTTTTTATATTCTTTGGTAACAGGCATAATATTTCTAAAAAAAAACAAATCAAAACTGGTGTTTGGAATTAAAATAAGAACACTTTCTCATTTGCCCAGGTCATTGTTCTTCTCGGTCATTCTTTGAGGTTAAACTGGACTAGTTTTTCTCTTTTGAAGCAACCTAAAATAATGGAGTTGTTGCTATTTATGGGTTATTCTGCTATTAATTGACTTTAGATCATATTGGTTTGTATGTGGAACCTGAACTAAAATGAGTTTGACACCCTTCAGTATAATTTTTGCACTTCCTAAATTCATCCCACTGGCTAAATTGGACCTTTTGTTAAGCCAAATAATCCACATTCACAAATGAAAAACACTCAGCTTCTGTCTTAAACTTTTAGACGTAGCAGCAGCAGCTGTGTCTCATCCAAGGCTGGTAATAAAATAGTCAAAAATAATGGTTATTGATGAGAAGCAACTAATGACTGCCTGGATACCTTTGGTTGATGGACCACCTGCGATGGAAAACAGAGGGTGGACACAATGAGATCTCACCTCAGAGCTGTAATGTACATCAGCACTTTAAATGTGTGTGTGTGTGTTGATGTGAATCCATATTATTTCCCCGATCTGAAAAACAAACAGCTGTGGAAAAGTAATTAAAAGGAGTTGAAGGAGTTTGCATCTCAGGGACAAATGCCTGTCTGAGGAAGAAAAACACCCTTTATCACTGTCAGGAGGAGGAGAGGAAGGAGTAAGACTATTAGTGTAGAGAGAGGAGGAAGTGAAGTAGGAATGGAGAGGAGGGGAGGGGAAGAGAGGAGAGGAAAGGAGGGGAGGAGAGGAAGGGAGGGAGGAGAAACTGGTTTATTACTGTGTGAGCAAAAGGAGAAATACAAGTTTTATCGCTGCACAGGAAGGATTAAGAGAATAACAGGTTTTATCACAAGTAGGAGAGGATGGTGAGGATAGAAGAGAGACACACAAAAAAGTGAGAAAATGTGTGACTTCAGATCAGATATACCATCAGGTGTTCCCAGATTTACAGCAGAATTGAACATGTTTACAGCCTGGTAAACAATTGTTTGGGTTTATACTTTCCCTGTTAATGACATCTCTACATGATGAGTTTTTTTTATATATATGGCTTTCCTGTTGTAATTATTCTAAGGATTAAGATTATGCATAATTAATGGGGTGTAGTGAAGACACTTAGTCATAGACTCTCTCTGAATCTGCTGTGTGGGCTTTGATTGGATTTATTTTTGTAATTTCACAACCACAGTTTCTTGGTTAAGAAATGACACTAACAAGGCTGTAAAAAGATGTGGCTTCACTGAGGTTTCATCAGTTTTACCAGTGTTTCTACTTTCGCAGCCTTTTAGCATAATTGGTGTCATTACTGTTAGTTCTGGTTCTGTATTGTGTTTCATGGTCAGTCAGTTTGTCTGATAATCAGCTCAAATTAAAACTGTGAACCCCAACACTGTGAACATTAGTACCTGATGGTATTTAATGTGGCACTAAACACATTGACATGTTTTTTAAACTGCAAAACGACTCATACATATTAACTCTGGTATAAGGGAATGCATCAATACTATGGTGGACCCAGAAAAAAAATGGAGGGGGGGGTCTTAGGAGAATGGTGGTGACCAGGGTCTGAGCATCGATGGGAGTTCAAGGGGTTGAAGGGAGTGAAATTAACATTATAAATGTTCCAATCACATTAAACTGTACCTACACTGATAAAATAATACAATTTAACCTCACTAATGTGACCACTTTTGGAACCAAAGCACTGAGTTCAGTTTAATAAGGTTGGCCTCAGTTATGACATTGGATTCCAAATAATTTTAATGAAAACCAACAGGGTATAGTGAAGGTCTTATTCCAAAGGTTTTTTTCTTAAATAACTAAAGGAAGGTAGAAGAAGGCTCAGCTAAAAATAACGAATAAAAAAGATCTTCTTCAAAAGGTAAACTTAAATTCTCTATCTCAAAATAAATTAGAGAAATAAAATAAAATAAACAAATCTAAACTCTAACGAAAAAAGTTCAAACAAAAGAGCTGCTCTCTCCTGCAAGATACTACAATTTCAAAACCAACATAAAACTCAACATAAAACACAAACAAAAAGAAAGACAGAGACTGGATCCAGTGCCATTTTTAAATGACGGTCCATCTGATTTCTTCTTCCTGTAAAGACAAAGACAAAGAAACAAAAAGCACTGCAGGACTGGGGGAAAACTCACATCATACAAAAAACAAATTATGACCCAGGGTCATAACACAAATGATTACAATTTTTTAATCAGATTAATCACAGGGTTGCTGTGGATTAATTTAGATTAATTGCAATTAAATATCATTAATTTTTAAATCTATATTAATCAAGTTTCATTGTGCATGAACAAACACAATCAAGAAAGAAGGTTTTGTACATATATATTATATGTACAAAACATGTTTATTAAACATCTTCATAAACAACTATTTCATCTTGTTGTTTTATTTGTTCTCATATTTCCAACATAAGGCCAACATATTGTTTATTGTCTTCCATCTTCATGGGTTGGTTCTGCTGCCTGTCACATGCTCAATGCCAACTCTACTTATATAATATTATATTAATATACTTATATGCAGATAAAGCTGCCCTTGAATACTGGTGAAAAAGCACATAAGAATTGAAAAATATGCTAATATTTGCATTTTGTAGGTGAAAAAGGACTTTTCACTTCTATGAGTGGTACTTTTGTGGTTTAGTATGACACTACATTATAAAATGTGTTTAAAAAAAAAAAAATAATCAAGGCTACTACCTCAAATCAGAGGAGTTCAGTCAGATTTGGCCAAACTTTATTCATTTTCCATTGTATTAGGCTGAACAGTTTTATTTCTCTTTTCAGAACCTGCTTTTATCTTGTAAAACCACTGCCTCAATTTATTAATTTGTTTGAAGGTTTAGTTTGAAATAAAACATTCAAACACCACAATGACACAGAGGCTGCACAAGTGCTCATTTTTGCACTGTTAGGTTTTAGAAGTTCCCTGTGGGAAAAGATTGTATATAATAGTAAGAAAAAAGGTGATATATTCAAATATACAGAACTGTGCATCAGTCTTAGGCCACCTTTAGCTTTGTTGTTTTTGCAGGGTTGAAATGAGTATGGATATTTATTTTTCACATTCTTTTCTTCAGACACAAGAAAATACAGGAAACATATGCATAGCCTTAAAAGATGTACAAAAACTGAACTAAATGGGTTTTAAAGAGTATGTATTGTGAGCCCTGACCCCATGACAAGAAGCAGCACAAACAGAAACATCTGACGTGTTGAATGAAACCTGGAATAAAAAACTCAGAACATTAATGTGATAAATCTCACTTTGTCTGAACAAGTGCAAAGGGAGGTCACACTAAATATGACCACTTCGGTTTCATAGAAGCTGTTCTTACCTGAAACTTGTTTTTCCTGCTCTACGTATTTCACATATATCCAGACTGGATCTTAATACAGAGGTTAAGAAATGCAGATGTGTTTTCAAAGAATTTTACTAAACCAACAAATCTAATGTTGTCCTGGGACTGTTTGACAGTACTGTACATAAATGGATACTGATGTTTAAGCTGTCCTTTATTATACAGTAAACCCAGTACTGAATCATGCAGTGGTTTGAGTTAAGCTCGGAACAGGGGTAAAGTTACACTAGTGGTGTGTCGCTCACAAACGAACCGTTCTTTTTGAACGAGTCTTTGAAGTGAACGACTAGAACTAGTTCGCGCTGCCTCTCATTCTCGGTCGTTCACGAATCAGCAGTCTCTGCTCGCTGGCAGCAGGTTGTCGCTGAATCTCGGTTGTTGGCGAATCAGCAGGATCTGTTCAGTAGCAGAAGGGTGGACGTCCAACCTGCATTTTGATCTGTGCAGAGCAGCGCCACTTTACTCCTTTAAGGGCTATCTGAGCCCTATTATCAGAGTGTTGACACATGCCAGGTCTTTTGTTTACAATTTACAGCTCTCAGCAATACATTTCAGTTCACAGCGAATACTGGACTGGGCACATAGCAAGTTGCTATAATGTCATCAAAATTTAACAAGTGAACAAACTGAACGAACAATTTTTTTTTTTTTTTTCACATTAAGATATGAGATAACATAAATGAGTTTCATCCATCTATTGTTTTGTTCAAGTGTACCCACCTCTGACTCCAAACAGTCAGATGAAAACCTTGAGGCTTCAGCTCTACACAAACACTTCACTGACTCCAAAGGAAACTAGTGAAAGCTACATGATGCAAGAGCCAAAGTTTGGCACAAAACCTTTTACCTACTAATTATGATCATACTTAAACACCCAAGTGTAATAAGTAAATATTGGGTTTACATAATGTGCCACTGGACTTTCCTTTAAACCTTTTTGAAATGACAGTATGTTATGGTGTTTCTTTCTTTGACTACATCATTCTTGGAGTCATGAGGGAAAACAAGGAGGGGGACGATGACAATGGCAAATTAAGTAAATGGACAGAAGAATAAGAGAAGAGGAGGAAAAATGGAGGAATAATTTGATTCTTTCAATCCCTTGGCAGGTGATCGATCACATGATCAATCCTTTTGATTGGACTTCTCTACTGCACCGAGTCTGCTCAATGGCTAACTGTCCTCTGCTTCAGGCCGCATGACCTCATTGCACGCTTGATTGATTGGTTGCATTGGGCCTGTCTGGTCAGCTGACAGTTGGATCCAGCATTGATTGGTCACTGTGGTCTTTCAGGTCCATCACTGTGATCAGATCAATGGACAGAACACAAGCCAAAGATCAGAGAGGCTCAGGATGTACTCACACCAGGGAATCTGCACCCTGAGCCCAGCGCTTTAATGGGACCAGTGCCAAAGAGGGTCAGACTTTGGACAGGGTCCAACTGTGCCCAAGCCCAGGAAAATCTATGAGGCATGTGAGAGGTCATACAACCCCGACTGAAACCAATGTGAAAGTGTCCTAAACTGTTAGCGTACCGCCGATGATCATAAGATACTGGTTTTCACAGACTACTATTCAATAAATATCACCTTCTTTGTAGAAATGCTGTCATTCCCATTATACCTTTTTTTATTATTATTAACTTGTCTTGTCCAGCATGATAACAGTAGATATGTAGTCTGGCTCCTTTTGGTGCTAAATAAATTTGCTTTGCCAACGGAAACTTCATAAAGTATATGAGGCTTCTCTTGATATTCTACTGTCTTTATTATGAGTTTTATTGAACCACATTTTGATGCTGGACCTGACATGAAGAGCCAGGGGAGAGGAGAAGAGAAGGAAGGAGTGAAGAGGGAAGAAAAAGGAAGAAGGAGGTGGTGAAAACCCTCACAAGAGAATATGATCAATACCAACAATAATAACCATGGTGATAATTACAATGGTAACAACAACTAGAACCAGAACTAAGTGAACTGGGCAAAGAAATAAATCACAATGAAACTAAATAAAAGTCCAATCAAATGAGAGAGATATGAATGGAAAACATGAACAAAAAAAACAATGCAGCCCTCTACCCTGACCTCATTTTCTTTCAGAGGTCACGGGCAGCCCAATTTGATCTGAAGTGGGCCAGACCGGTAAAATATTAACATAATAATGTAAAAATCATGACAACTCTATATTTGTGTCTTTGTTTTTGTGCAAAAAAACTGAAAATGCTTACTTTTCTAAACTATCCAAACAAAAAGGATGTGAATATCTTGAAAAAAATTACATTTATTTAAAAAAAAAAAAAAAAGTGCAATTTTAACAATATTATGCCTCAACTTATCATTTATACATGTGCTTTATGGATCGGCAGACATTAAACACTTAGTAACAGGCAGAAAATTGTTAAAATTATGTTTGACTTTCTATTGACATTTCAGGTTGTTCATATTTGTTCAGGTTATTCACATTTTATTGTGACAAGACAGTTTGTACATCTAAATATTTTCATAATTTAATGTTGTTTTTTGCAGTAAAACAGACAGACCAAATGTTTTATTTGTCATTATTTATAGGCATAGTGTAATATTTTTCACATCAAACAGTGAAGAAAACATGGAGCCATTATTTTTTTGTAGTCAAGGTGGTCAGTTGTCAGGGCCAGGGGTGTTGCGTTGCACAGATAGCTTACCGGCAGCACTCGTAGATCCAGAGCCCCTCCCCACCCCCACCCCTCCATTCAACCAAAAAAAAAAAAAAAAAAAAACCCACATTGAACACATTGGAGTCAGACTTCCAAATCGTGACACAAGCGATATACATGCTGAAGCAGGAACGATTGATCATGTAAGTGATTAAATTAGCGATGCCCCAGTGCAGTGGTGACTGTATAGTCCAGAGGTTAACACCACTGGCTTTGAAGGGAGAGATTGCCGGTTGGAGTCCTGGGCAGGACATAACAGTGCACTCAGATTATCTTACTGAAACTCTTGTAATTATCATTCGCGGATCCAGAAGGGGTGCACCCGTTCAACAAAAAAACCCCAACACAAATTGGAGTCACACTTCCAAATCGTGACACAACCAACATGCTGAAGCACGACCGACTGATCAACTAAGTCATTATATATGTGTATCAGTGATGTCACAGTGCATTAGTTGGTGGGTAGCTTAGTGGTTAATGCCACTGACTTGGTGGGTGAGAAAGATTGCTGGTTCAAGTCCTGGTTGAGTCTAATGTAATGCCTGATTTATCTTTCTGAAACTCTTGTATTTCTAATTTATTACAAAGCCCTCAGCGAAAATTGTCCGACTGGCTATTGTTTCCATTGTCACTTCTTGTGTATCATGCTGAATCCAGTATCTAACTGCTCTTTGCCAAACACTTATTAGTTACTTATTATTTAAAGAGTAAAGCAACAGCTGCAAACCATGCAACATGTAACGCATTCAGAAAATGTTCAATAAAAATGACTATGGATTTTTAAAACATGATAGTTGACTACTTTAATAAGTGTTAAAGACTTAAAAAAAATAAAAAATAAAACCAGCCATTCTGTTATTGCCATTATCAACTGTAAAATTCATTGTTCCATCATTTTTTTTTAGATTATCTCAGTCGTAAAATGTACCGATCAGCACACAAATGTACTAAAAAATTTGTTATTTCATTTGTTATTTGCTCAAAAATGCCTCTAAAATATACAAGGGAGCCTCTAGATTTTAAAATCTAGTGCGTGTGTTACGTTAAGTGGTACGCTCCCCCCCTGCTTACAGAATCCTGGATCCGCCAATGGGTAGCATACCGGTAGCGTAGTTTGAAAATTGGGCGTTGAGCATGACAGACATGGTGTAGTAATATATCCAACCACTAAGTGTCACAATTTAGTCTCATCAATACTGTCTTAGTACCTGTGCTTGACAGTACATTACTACTTTTTTTTTTGTTCTTTTTGTATTTTGTTTGTTTGTTTGTTTTTTTCCCTTGGAAGGACTTTTTTTTTCCTGGAATGTTGCCAAATCGGTGGGTTGAGTTTGCTAATGCTGAATGTACACCAAAAGCGACCAGAGCGACAAGGTAGCTGCGGTCGCTGAAGAAGCTTCGCTTAACCTTGGTAGCTTTGGTCGTTTGTGACATCACATTGCTCTTATCCTCATGTCCAGAGCAAATGAAATGCGCTCCCGCTTAATGGAACTGTGTTCCATAAATTCAGACACGGATCGTCAGACCCCGGCATTCTGATTTTTCATTGGTTTTCGCCAAACCGTGTCACAGCTCATTACCATAAGATAAGATAAGAAGATAAGAAGCTGAAATTCACTCTGGTCGCCCAGGTCGCTTTGCCCCCGGCGAATTCGCTCTGGTCGCTTTGGTCGCTGATCCTCCATAGAAAAATAATGACTTCCAGCGCCCTGGTCGCTTTTGGTGTACACGCACAGTAAGGCAGTCGCCTTGGTGGGAAAGTGCTACAAGAAACACTGAGGTTATTATGGTACTGTTTTACATGAAATCATATTGGTCTGTATGTGGAACCTGAACTAAAATGAGTTTGACAGCCTTGACTGTGGAAGTTTTGCACTTTGCAAATTCATCCCATAGCCCAGATTAGAACCTTTGGCTCGCTGCATTTGACCCACAGGCTTCATGATTGAGATCCCTGCCCCCCAGTCTTGTTTGATTTATTTGGATCCTATACATACTGACTGTGTACAGGTGGTCCTTATCGAACTTACCGCTGTCTTATAATTCGGTGTTGAAACATGTGCAACAGTTGGCAGTGCAGTGGTAATTGCCTCTGCCTCATATGTTGAAGGTTTTGGCATTGATTGTATCAGACTGCCTTTCTGTGTTGACTGTTCTCTCCATGCCACATTGATTTTCTTTTGGTCTTCTGGTGTACCCCAACATTAAAACGTGTTTTTTTTAGGTTAATCCTTCTGATGCTGTGCATGACTACGGTGATGATGAGTTCGTCCAAAAGTGGCTTCAGTGGAAACTCATTGTTTCTGTGTACTGTTTGCTAATGTTAAGTACTGTCTCTGTATTAGGATGTGAAAATGTAGAGACTGAGATAAGAAAACAGGGATAGTAAAGTATGTGTTTACTTATCGTCTTTGTCACATTTTAAAAACTAGTGTGGGATTATTTTAAATTAAGTTTCTGAAATTGTCAGTTAATAGATTATTATCAATAATTTCAGAAAATACATATTCTTTCAGGTAGAATAATAATTAGTAGAATAATAATTAGAAAGCTTCCACATCTATATAGATGATATTGTCAATCAAATTGAAATTACTTGGTGTATGTAATATTTGCCTGCATTTGTCAGTATCTTGCGTGATAATTTTTTACAAACTGTTTTTGCTGCTAAACTGAAAAGAACTGTTACATGGATTTTCATTCTCCTTGTGACAGTAACAATAAAGTTTTATTCTATTCTATCCTATTCTACTCTACCACTAGATGATGATAGCCTTTGTATATATGTGGAGGGTGTGTATGGTGGTTCAGTACCCACCCAGCAGTTGTGTTTCCATATGTATTTGATGCACATTTTGAAGTATCACATGACTGGTAAGATAAACATGTCTGCCTGGATGAAGAGACGAACTGCCTTTTTTAAATGGAAAATGGTAATAAAGTACATAACTTACTCAGCTCTCTTTTAACAACACTGCACAGCTTCATATATTTATTCCAATTGAACCACATAATTAAAAATGTTATGTTTGAAACTTTTTAAAGTATTTTTCTGGAAATATTTGACAAGAATATTGATAAGAATTTTTTTTAGGTGAAATATACATATGCCTAGGGATTTTATAATGTTGTACCCCCATGCATGCATGATGATGTTACTCCCCCCCCCCCCATGTGCTTGCGCCTCCCCGGTCTAGTTGTTTGGTAATACTATTTCACATTATCATTCAATACCTTTATTATTTGTGCATTTCATACTAAACAATGTGGCTCCAAATCAATAGTTCCATTATTGTTGTTGTTGTTGTTACATGACATCCGTTTCACTCTAGTGAATGATGCTTTTCTTCACAGTACAAAACCTCTGGAAAGTCAAGTGTCTGAAACACACAACACACTGAAACAAACACACTGCATAATATTTACGATCTGTATGAAAGTATTTATGACAAACCGCAGTGAAGAGAAAACTGTGAAGTGAAAAAAAAAAACTCGACCTAGATGCACAAAGGCAAAAGCAGTTAAATGCTGTTAAAAAGATATAATGTGTTTATTGACCTTCCCCGTTCACATCTGTATGTATAGGTGTGATTTCAGTTTAGTTGAGTTCAGTCACACAGTAAACTTCATCAGATCACCGACACACACAAACAGAAAACATGAATACAACAGGAGTACAACATAAAGTCCAGCATGGATGTTGGACAAACAGACCAACGACAGCTTGATAAAAGACAAAATACACACACACACACACACACACGCACACACACACACACACAGGCTGCTGAACAAAAACTGTGTTTGTGTTTACCTGTTGTGTTGTTGTCTGCATTGTTTGCTGTGCTTTTGTTGTCTTTGTGTGCTCTGCCCCATGGGGTTGGTTGCCATGGGGACAGTGATAAGTGTTCTAAATGGAGCTCAATAATTTATGAGCTCTTGATAAGATGCACAACACACCCGCGAAACACACACACATGCACACCATTACCAGAAAACCAAGATTGACAATTCTCAATAGATCAACACGGGGCGCAGAAACTGTGAACTGAAAAGAAATACAGCACATGTGAATAATTACTTCACATACTCATAAAAGACACTAATATCCACAGTTCACACTCTGGTCATTTCAATTTGATATATGTATTTTGATATTGCACAGAAAAAGGTCGGTCGTCACAGAGAAGGGAGAGACGTGATCTGAGTTAAATATGGAGGCGACGGCAGAAGTCATTCGTTTGGATGTTCAAATGAAAAGTGACAAAAGAATGAAAACACAGAGCTCACCTCCACACAGCTGACCAATCCCTCCCTCACTGCCTGTCATTGTCCTGTTGTCACTCTTGGCAAGTAAAGGAAATTGTCAGACACAACCCCCCCCCCCCCCCCCAATAGGACGTTATGAAGGAGTGCAGGGAGGAGATCTCCGAACCTTATATCTGACAAGCAGCTCCAGAGCTGGCAATTTAAAATGACACATTTGCCTTGGAGAGACAAATGCGCAGACACCTATTCCACATCTAGTTAGAATAGACTCCAAAACACTTTTAAAGGAGTAGATTTCACCAGTACACGAATACAGAGCTGAGATGTCAGTATTATTATTCACATATGTCTTTGTGTACTTTGTATCATTATGTCCATTCAAAACTAATGTGAATCAGAGTTGTGCACAGGGTTGGGTACCTGCGGGTACCCAATGGGTGACCTGCAAAAATGTACAGGGACAGGTAAAAAAAAAAAAAATATATATAAAAACTGCAGTGGGTACAGGCACGGGTAAAATTTAACGAAATAGGGATGGATAGCAGGCAAGGAAGTGAAGAAAAAAAGATTCATGGATGACAATAACTTATATAACTTTAATGATGATGATCATCTAATTTCACCGTGGTCCACAGCTGGTTTGTTTTATTATGATATTAGTTTCACCTCCGTTTATATCCGGCCATAGATGTCATTGAGCAGCACATACAGTATTGAGGATTTGTTAATGTCATGTGTTTTAGCCAAACATAGAGCCCTTACAAGTAAGTTACTGCGTAGACAGTGTGTTTAATCACAGGTCGGGTCAGCTCATGGGTCTAATGCATGCAGGTACGAGCAGATGTGGGTTTGAAAAGTGGACCCATACAGGACTCAGATGGGATCATTCACACGTAGAAACAGAACATGATTTTTGATGTGTCAGACAAAAAAAAGCAGCAGATGAACCACCAAAGAAGGTATATCAGGTCTGTAAATTATTAGTAGAAGTATAAGAAAATACTCACAAAATTGAGTAAAGAAATATTCTACATTATGACACTAATTCTAAAAAACACTATTTACTTCTTAGTTATTTGTGGCAGACAGTGGTTTAAAATTACGTTTCATAGCAGTCACTCTTCCACTTTAAAATGAAACAGGACTATTATGGGTCCTGATCCCGCTTTTACTCAGAGACACTGTATAATAAGTGGATAGAGAAGTAGAGGTTTTATGTGCCAGAAGTGATCACATTTGGACATAAGGGGTGGAACTGCCACAGTGTGAGTGGTCTGAGTCATCTGAGGTCATGGCTGAGTTCATGTTAAACACCAGCTGTCTGTCATGAAAAAAAAAAAGAAAAGTTTAATGAAATAAAAAAAAAAAACACTATGGCAGTGGGACAGTGAGAAGAAGCAAGCTGTCATATAGACCTGTCACCAGTCTAACACAGCATACTTTAAAACCTTTTATTTGACCTGAAATCCATTTATTTAAAAAAATATATAAAACAAATACAAGTGGAGCCAGACAGAACAAACCCAGCCCCTCGCACATAGTGTATCTTATTTTGGTATCAATCCAGCTGATGTCATCATGTCTATGTGTGTGCTGATGTCAACATATCAGTTGTGTCTATATATGTGCCACATTTGAAGTAAATTGAAACAAAATCTATGTTTTTTTTATAGACATTTGAAACATTGACCATTGTAAGCAAATGGGGGAAGAAAAACAATTTTAAAAATTCTTAAAAAAATTTAACTTTGATCTAATTTTCCCAAAATGTAACCAGATCTATTCTGGGTCACTGGTAAACCCAATTTGGTATAAATTCAATCAATACTTTTGCTGCTAGTGTTAAAAAAAATATACAAAACCTATACCCCTTGCCTATCCTTCAGGGGACAGGGTAAAAAAAAAAAAAATAATAATCCCTCCTGGATAATTAGTGATTTAGTATTTTTGGAAAGAAATTTGATTTATATCTAAGGAAGCAAACACCTAGAGGCCACCCACCGTGCTACAGTGTTAGTTTAATATGTCCATATTTGTTTCATGTTGGAGGCAAATCATTGCCCGTTGACTCAGATTTATACTTACAATGGTGTGTTAGACTGTATCACTTTGCTTGCACTATCCAAATATATCATGGTGTCATCTGTGTATCATGACATATTATTGACAGTTTGTTGATAACATACAGTGCTATCCATGATAAGCATTACTATGTTCCTCTTTTACTGTTGTTAAGATAAACATCAGTATTAGGCCTATTTATGACTTGCTTAGTCCAGTTACCCAACATACTTAGATCCAGTCCATCCAAGATGCTGCCATTGTTTTCTCAATGTAACAGCTACAGTCAGAGCTCATTCTACGATGTCTAAAGTTATCAGACATTCACTTTGACGGTTCAGAGACATGAGTTACAGAGTCACTTGTGTTATAGCTGGACATTCGACTCTACCAGTGACCCTGTTCAGACCTCACACTGACGTTCTTCCTGGAAAATATGATCATGTGAATGTTGTGTCATATTAAAGCATTTTAAAGACATCTGAAATTTTGAAGACGTCCTTCATTAATTGCTTCATATGTCTGGTGCTGTCTGAGGTCACCTGAACAGTGTTCTTCCGTTGCTATTTTTATTCTCTTCGAGGAAATAGAATATCCACAATTCCCATAATCCAATCCAATTCACAGTGTTACCACATGCAGTGATAAAGAGCAGAAAACATTACTCTTTAAAAGCTGCTGCCCATCACTTTTCGAGCAGTGCTGTGAATTAAATTGGCAAAGAAATATCACAAAGCCAGTCTGTTCATCCTGAACGCATGAATGTGTGAAGGGCATTTTAGGATAAAGATGAACAGTTTGATTTGCATAGTGGGCATGCATTTCATTTCTGATCTGAAATGACTGCTGACAACACATTTGTTGATGCTTTCTAACACCAGGTGTGAGCTGACATAGTTACAAGGCATGTTTTTAAGAAGCAGCTTTGGATGCCTGATGACCCAGGGCTTTATCTGACACATCTATTTATGATAAATCTCTAACCTTCTCTGCATTTGTAGCAGATGGAATCTTTCTGTTTAAGTTTTTGGTACCCTCTAGAATTGTGCAATCCAATAACCAAGGAACATCCAAAACAAGTGGACAATTCTCCCCACTGCGGACCAAAATGGGTTATTGAAAATTCCTTCTGCCTTCTGGCACTAAGATGAAGTGTCAGGTGGGAAGGCCATGGAAGGCTGTAATTAGACTCCTGAAGGTATAAACCAAGGCATCTGTGACACGGCATAACTACCTCTGTGACACTGATAAAGTCCAACTCAGAAAGGCCAGGTGCAAACACAGCAACTTGTCTCTATTCCCAGGTGAGAACAGAGACAGTTGCTGTGTACCAATGTGAAAGGATGCATCTACTGAGGTCAGCTCTAGGATATTTCTTGCTGGTCCGATGTCCAGTCTTAACCCTCTGTAGAATGTTGTGAATTCACTTCCATATTCCACTATTTTCTCATTAAGGTGCTTCTCAAAACTCTCAACACAGTCACAGACAAAATCATTAAACCACCCTTGTTTGTTTGTGTGTGTGTGTGTGTGTCGTGGGGGGGGGGGGGGGGGGGGGGGGGGGGGGGGGGGGGGGGGGGGGGGGGGGGGGGGGGGGGGG
>JAPSES010125709.1:0-15000 GCA_029822895.1 Maxillicosta whitleyi
CAATGATAAGTAATAGAGAATCCTTTAAAAAAATTCCTGGATCCAGACAGTGATCCGGATCACCTCCAAAATTTAATTTCCTTGACTTAGAGTGAACATTTTGTGAAGATTTCATTAAAATACGTCCATAACTTTCTGAGTTATCTAGCTAACAGACAAACAAACGGCGGCAAAAACACAACCTCCTTGGCGGAGGTAATTAGTTGTGATTTAATATCAATTATGATCCTCTGCACTTTTCAATGGAAATCAGTGCTTTTTCTATATTTAATTTATTTTTCAGGTGGATGTTCATAAAAACTCAAAACAAATTCAAAGGTTATTATATCAAATCTGAGAAAATATCAGCAAAATATGTCATTAATTGAACATATAAAATGCCTATAACCACTGCCATCTGTCAAACTATACATGTTTTACTGATGATTCACATTCACTATTTATTAGAGGTCGACCGGTATGAGTTGTTCTAACGCCGATGGCCGATATTTAAGCCCATTTTTTTTTTTTAAAGCACATTGACTGAAAAATATAATTGAAACACTCAGACAATTAAGATTTTTTCTGCAGCAATACAAATGAAATTACTAATACATATACACATAGTGCTCTTTTAAAATGTATTGAATTTCAAGTGCTGCCCACAAAGGTGCCTGATCAAATATCTTAGAACATTTTTTACTCCTAATCAAATATTGGTTTTCAAAAAAATATATAAGGCTGATGGCTGCTATTTGCTGGTATATCAGTGTAATTGTAATTTTTATCTGCATTTTTTCCAATATATTATAGGATTATTTGTTTAAAAGTTATTAAAGAGTGGTAGATCAGTAGATGCTTTTGGTTACAGCTGTTTACAGGATCTATCATTATGGATTATTATGGTTATTATTATTGTTGTTATTTTGGATCTGAAAGGTAGGTGGCTGTGATCCGGGTTAAAACAACTGCATTACACACAATACAGTGTAATAAGATGGAACACAGAAAATACATGATGCTGTGTAATTCAATAATCACTTCCCTTTGGGTCTAGTTCTTCTTGAGCGGACAGGAAATGGTGAATTACTAAAACACTAAAATATTTACTTTGCATATTTGTTTTTCCACTGCAGCTCAGTATCTCATTCATCCTGTGTCCTTATGACTTTAAAATCACATCTGGTCCCTCTGACAAAACACAAAATAAAACCACCTGTACTTAGTTTGAAACCGGTGCTTCTTTCCGGTTCTGTTGCATATTAATCGAAGATCTCTGCCTCAGTTTCAGCCTGAAGCTTTTTCTTCAATGAGACTTGGTGGGAATTGTTCATTGATAACAGCAGAGAAAACAGACAAACTGGAGAAATAGTTTGGAGATCAAGGATCAGTCACTGGTCACAAATGATTGATCATATTTCTACTTAATAAAGGCATAGGCTTCTAGTAATAATAATATACATAGTAACATATATAAATAAAAGAACAGTGAAATATAAATAGATTTTTACTAGTACAAAGATGATACACTTTCAACTCAGGATACGATTTGGAAATTTGGAGCAATGGCAGATTAGTTAGGGTTGGGAAATAATTATAGTTATATATAGTTATAGTTAATATATAGTTATAGGAAAATCAGTGTTTCCCTAAACTAACAGAACATATATTTTGTTGGAAACTAAATTCTGGTATTTTAAAATTAATTTTTTTTGTCATATCCACACTGAGCTCCTTCCACCAATAAATTTGACACTTCATACTATTTTAAGATAAGATAAGATAAGATAAGATAAGATAATTTATCCACACCTGGGACACCTGCCATGTCACAAGCGGCAAAAGGAAGAACAATATTGATATTTAAAAAAATCATTAAAAATAAAATATTTTTATTAAAAATGTAGGAGATAAAAGTAAGAGCAGAACAACAGTAAAGAATAGAAGATAAGAACAATGTGTATAGGGGAAATTAGACAGTAATATCAATAAAACCATGTAACTGAAAATAAAAGTATAAATAGGTTAAAGGTTAAATTCCTTTATTTAT
Organism: Maxillicosta whitleyi; assembly: GCA_029822895.1. NCBI lineage: Eukaryota > Metazoa > Chordata > Actinopteri > Perciformes > Neosebastidae > Maxillicosta > Maxillicosta whitleyi. The sequence goes on from JAPSES010125709.1 coordinate 2,030, forward strand.
CCCTGCAGGAAAATTCAGTCTCTACACTTATCAATAATACACTATTAGCATTAGCATTAGCATTAGCACACATCAGGAGCAAGGTGGTGCCACTACAGGTCCACGGGCACAAACTCCAGATCTGCATCAACAGGAGAATTAACCCTTACACACCTGTTTTAAATTAGAGTTGGACCTGGAACCTTGTTGCTATGAGACAGAAGTATTATCCATGCCTCCACCGCCCTCTGTTGTACCCACAGTACAACAGAGTGCGATATTATTAACAATGTTTTTAGACAGTAAGACACATAACACTTTGCAGTGTTTGCTCCTGGAGGATTTTGTTGGGTTTCAGTAAATTGTTACCATGAACATCCGGTTCCAACCAGCTCTATATGTAAAGTGTCGTGAGATAACTTTTGTTATGATTTGATGGTATATAAATAAAATTTGATTTGATTTTCATTGGTGTGTGTTGACTTGAAAATAGATCTTTTGTGTTTTTATATACCTTAGAATGGATTGTTTGTTTGTTTGTTTTTTCACAGAAAACAAGTCTGCATTATCATTTCCCTGTAGTTGTCCAAAGTAAGATTTTAATAGGTTTTTTTTGTTGTTGTTTTTTGTTTTTTTTTGTATTTCAGAGCAGGTTACATCCAGTGTTAAGTGCATGTATGTTTCATTGTGAACCAGAATTATTATCAGCTCCACAAAAAGGCCCAAAACTGACAAAACATCCTGTATCTCAAAAAGAAATGGCCTTTCATTGTCAGACTTTTAACGGGCAGGCTGACGCAAACATTCAGTCGGATCGCAACCTGCAGCTTCACCACTAGAGGCCGCTAAATATGACGCACTGTAACTTTAAACCGCAGCTGACTGCAATCAGTTGATTGTAAATAATTAAGACGTTCTCTATTTGCAGTGTGTGGACTTTTATATTGTCATAAACTTTAATGAATCCCATGTGTCTAACTGAAAAGTTGGTTTCATTGAACATCTCAAAATATGTTTTCCATACGATGCCTTAACACTCAACACGTGTGAGCGCTAAAGTTCAAGTGGTTCAGACATCTTGTTCAGTTTTCGTTTGTGCTTCCCCTTCAATTACTTTTATTGTTATATCTGATTGAAATTAGTTACTTGTAATTAACCAAAGAAAAAAATTGAAGATGTTTACACAGGTGGATAAAAACGAGGCGTAACCTTAGCACATCCATATTTCTGTCATTGTGTGATGTGTGGTATGGTTGTGCTATGGCATTGTTTGTGGTTGCCATGTCACATGCATCTGTTTCACACATGAGGCCGTCATTCAGGAGAAGCTAAATGTGGAAAGTCACTGATACCATAAGGAGTCTCACACGCAAAGTACAAAGTTCATTTTAACATCTGAAGTCCACGGCTTTAACCACCTATGCTCCTAACCCAGATCTCATCCTGCTTAATCAGCCATTTTCATCCCAGTGAAGAAAAGAGGAAACAACAACTACTCGCTCTGCACTAAATCATATTCTATTATCAGCTGCCTAAACATAGTCCTGAGAAAAATGTCCAGCGTGAACCATTTGACATGTGAAGACTGTGGGAAAAATCTAAGGAAATGTGTAACAAGCAGCGCATTTGACAATCTGCAAAATTGAAGATTAAATCCTCCATATCTACAGTGTTAGATCATGTTTATTTAAGAAAATAAATGTGAGTATAAAGCTGTATTTTTGCATTCGTACTAAAAAAAAAAAAGTGTTCAAATGTGCTCATATCTTTGGCTGAAGTTTCTATTCTTAAACAGTTCGTTTTGTTGGATCATGTGCTCACTGGTGGAACTCTGAGCCTGTGCCCGCTGCCGGCTCTGAAGTTGCATTCAACAATTAATGTCTCAAAGAACATATTTCAGCGATGACACATTTTTACCGCTGTTTGTTGATGCGTCAGTAAAAACTCCTTTAAGAAATTCAAGAATAGAAGTGGCGTCTGTACGTGCGTTTATGTGTGTGTGTCTGATGAGAGGCCTGGAGGTCTTAGTCTTGCTTGTAAACAGGCCTGTAAATGAAACTAACAGCTTCCTCAGTCATTTAGCCAAAACCACAAGTACCATACAAGTCTGCTTTGGATTTAGAGATGACTTCTCTACCCAGCAACAAACAGACCCGTCCGACAGCTGGGAGGTCTGAAACCCACTCAGTTTGACTCAGTTGGTCTGACAGGAGACACAGCAGCTTTGTTAAGATGTATTTTTAATTACGGTTTTTGGGTTGTTTTTTTTTTTTTTTGTCTAAGAAAACACTACAACACATTGTATTGAATTCAGTTATCATTTATTAGTACACTCACTGTGTCACAACAACATAAAATGTGACACAACAAGTCAAATCTGCTCTTTTCCTCTCCATGATGTTGAGATAAATATTAAAAAAAAAAGAAAAAAGTGATTGCTAACACTTACTAAGCTGATGAGTAATTTCGCATCATAAAAAAATACCACAAGCTCCAAAAATGTTGCTTAAAATTACAGATAAGATCTGTTCTAATGCCTAAAAAGCACATGTAATGAACATTAAATGTAATGTTTTAATACAAATTGTAACTATTAAACCTCAATCAGATAACTTTAGACAAGATACACACATGCATTTTTTGTGTTTGTTTAGGCGCACAGTAATGATGTAATCATTTTTCATTCATTTTAAGTCATGCTCATGTTCACACTGAAGTCAGATGATCAGCCTCATTTTAATAACTGTTTTCATTCCCTATAAATCCTAAATCCTAAATAAACAAGCCTTTTGAGTTTATTAATTTCCATTGCTGTATGTTGTTCATCACTGGTCTGTTGTCTTACGTTTTCTTCCAACCCTTTTCTTTGAAATCAGCGGTACGTGCGTACTGGAAATGAGGTGAAGGAGTACACTGAATCAGATCAGTAAAGTTGTGGGTTTGATGCTGAAATGCTTCATCGAGCTGATGGGAACTGCACATGTGATACCTGTTCCTAAAGTTATCAAGATATAAAGTTTAGACCTAAGATTGATTACATGTTTCTTGAAGCAAATTTTAGGAATACTGATTCCTTGAATTGCAACAGCCTTGAAAAATGAAGAAACCAAAAAGTAATGAAAAATTAATGTTAAAGTGTTACTTTTTGTTTTGTTTTTTTCTCTGTATTTAACTTTTCTTAAGTGGTTTATCACAATTTATTATGCCATAATCCTCTATATTTTGCATTTTTTCAGTGAACATCAGGTATTTTCCTATATTTAACTCACTGATCATGTGGATGTTCATAAAAGCCCAGATTAAAGTTGAAGGTAATTATATCAAAAACAGAGAAAACTGAAGAAAAACTGTTTATTTACAGCAAAATGTATCATTAACTGAACATAAACCAAATGTATTCATCCACTGTCATTGATCCAACTCCACAGGTTTTACTGGTGAATCAATGTTGTATAAGATGACAATGTTTCTATGGTAACTACAGAGCCTTTGAACATCCATATGGGTCTTATCTGACGACCATGAAAAGATGACAAACTGTATTTTACACTATTTATTTGCATGTATTGATCGAATTAATGGATCAGAAGTTGTTGAACATTTTAGACCGGCACATGGTTTTGGTTGTCAGTGGCTGTTTGGGTCTTTATGGGTTAAAAATGAACCTAAAACGCATCGACATAGATAGTTTTTCAGTGTTGAGACCATGTCGTATCCAACAAGAACAGATTTAAAGTCATTTCACCAGCAGAGAGTTTGCTTCTACGGCAGAGGGACGTGATATGCGAAGGCTGCACAGCTTTTGGTATTGCTGTTATGACACCGCAGGGAGCTTCATAACAGACTGTTTTGACTGGAGGTTTCCAAGACAGAGTTTCATTCAGAGGAGAGGTCTGTAATGATTCCACCAGTCAGATCTATATTCTGTTTTTAAATGGCTGCAAAGTAATCCCCCTGACTATGAGACTTCATTTGGAATAACATCTAAAATAGCATGAGTTACTGTCTTCCTCATGATCCAGTTTTTGTGAAATAACTCATATTACCTGGGGTTTAAATCAGAAATGCAGACCTCAGCAGGATGAACAATGACTGCTTTTTACACCTAAACTAGAGTGCAATAATACATTTTGTTATTTTTCCATGTGGATTTTGCGTTCTTCCACTTCGATTAGATCCTCAAATCAATAACTTGGAAAAGAAGGATCGACGGACATGGAAAGAATGACAACAGCCATCTGTTGTTGAGGAAATGACCGCCTCAGTGTGTTGCTGTAAGTCAACAGAAGCGGCGGCAACAGTGGTTCATTCCACCGTGATGTGCCAGGGAGCCTTTCAGGTGCACATTTATGCCATCTGGCTCTGCAGGCCTCCTCCCGAAGCATAAACACCTGCCAGCTGGCACTTTGAGAGATCCACATCTGTGTCCTCTCAAATACCTATGTGGTTATTGCTAATAAGTCTGTGTTTTGTATTTGATCACTGAGAACGGCTTTGAAAATGAGGAATGCAGCAGAGTTCTGGTTAAAGCGTGAAAGGAAAAGTGTTTTAGAGGAGGGAGAAATAAAGAGAAAAGCAGAGTCAGTATTACAAAGTATGATTAATATCACATTTTTAAAGGAGACCATGACGCCTAATCCAAGATCTACATTCGTTTCTTAAAAAAGTCACAGTGAACTGAAGTGTTTGTTCGATAGCGTGACGTCTGTTTGTGCCTCGCTGTAATAACATGGAACTGGTGAACTTTTTCCTTCACTTCCATCATGACTTCATTGACTTTCAGTAGGCTGCGGCCGGTCATCACTGGAACATGTACAGACGTTTATGGTTAATACTCGTCCTTCAAAGAAACTCTGTGCGAGTGACTCCTGCCTGGTCATCACACAGTCGTTGTTTACAAGACATGGTGTCACATGGAAAATATGGCAGTGACTAGTGACAAGAACACACACACACACACACACACACACACACACACACACACACACAAGAACTACTTTTAAAACTGCTCATACACATGCAACATTTAATACAATAAAAGCAATATTGAGATTTTACTTCTATTTAATGTTTTCCAGATTCATATATTTATAAGTACTATAATGTGCCCTGGGTATTTCAACATGTAATGTTTCAAGAGGTGTTAGCTTGACAGAACAGAGCATGTGCAGAAGGGAACATGTGTATTTCAAGTTTGGCTCAATATTTAGTAGAGTTTCAGTGACTGAAAGGCTCATATTTTACTAAACCCACTTTTATTAGACTTTGGTTCATTCATATGTGTATTTGGACACTAATAGTTCATGAATTTTGAATTTGAACTCTCCAGGAGCTGAAAAGCTATCTTTATATTCATTTAGGCAAAAGTCAAGTGGATTTCTGCAACCTCTTTTAATTATATAGTCTATAAATAGTTATATCATGACATTTGCACATATAAGATCAAGATTTCTGCTGAATATTTCACAGGGTACGACATAATTGTTTATCAGCAGCAGTTGTAGTTGTAGTACATACTGAAAAAATGGCCAGACTTCAAGCCAATTACCTAAAGTGTTCAGGTGTTGGTTGACAGAGCAGCACATTCAATAACCTGGAGTGGGCGGGGCATGAAGTGGCTCATGTGCATTTAAAGGGCCAGTGCTCAAAATGACCTTTCTGGTGTCATTACTCAGTAATATTGTTAAAGATGGACCTGTGGAGTTAAATTTATGAAGAATTTCTGCCCCAAGCAGAGCATTTACAGCTTATGTAGGCAGTAGGGAAATAGTTTTAAATGCATAATTCTATTTTTTTAAAAAGCTAAATATCACTCCTTTAAAGGTGATTCTTTACGCAGTATATCAGAAATGTGTGAGGTATCTGAAAACTACTTTCTTTATTCCAAGAAAAAAATGGGCGGCACTGATGTGTTATTTCCTGCAATGACTTTATCAATCAAAGGTGTGAAAATTCAGTCATAATTGTTTTAAATGACTCTCATTATTATTAGGAAATACTGTCATAATAGGAAAACTAAAATGAGACCACAGTGATTGTATGTTATTTGACACTTCCTCTTTAAACTGACGTCAATGAGAAATGCGTCATTTATTCAATGTTTACCAGTAAGGACCAGCAGATAACATGTACAGCAGCATGTATTAATGCAGACATGTATTTTATAGTTGGGTTTAGTAATGAATGTGAGAGTGATGCAGTTATCTGGGTTGGAACATCTTGGAACATGACGATACAAAATGTCTAGTAGCTTTTAAACCTCTAATTTTATGAATACATGTATAGAATTTAGGTAAAATGCAGTTTTTCAGCTAAACTAGATGCACCTATAATAAAACCCAAACAGTTTTATAAATTACATTGTTGTAGATGCTTGTTTTTGTGTTCCTTTACTGATAAATTTAGCTGAAAAAGTCACTTTTCATTGTTGTGATATAGTAACCTTTGAATTAACCTTGATGATTTATGAACATCAGTAAATTAAATACAGGAAAATACATGACATTCACTGAAAAATGACAAATGTACAGGATAATATTGTAATCATTCATAAGTCACTGAATAGTCCTATGTTTTCAGGGGTTAAAATATGTCACATATGCAATATGCATTTATAGTTTTAGAATTTATGGAACATTTTTGTATAAGAAACAACCAGCAGTTACAGTTGTAGATGGAAATATCTGTTAAAAAAAAAAAAAAAAAAAGTAATAATATGCTGAGTAAAACAGGATATGTGGATCATCAAATCTGCCGTCTGGAAAAAAAGAGAGACCATGATATTTTCAGGGTGTTTTTTTTTTTTTTTTACTTAGAGTTGTGTCATTTGGATGCTTCCTCCTGGTGAATAAGCAAAAAAATGACAACATGATATAACGCAGGGATGAAAAACTGCAGAGTGCAGAAAAGCTCCACACATAAAGGTTTTGACCCAGGCCCGTCCCCCCTGAAACCATCAAATACAAGTAGAGTCTGAGTCCAATGGTTTGTAAGTGTTTTATTATTTAATTCAGAAAACAAATAGTCCATGTATATACAGATATAGATGGTGTTTGTGCTTGCTTTTAGTTACAAATATCAACAGCAATGCAATTAACTTGTATTGATAACAAAATATTCTGTATTTAGTTTCGTACCTAAAAGTATTTAATACAACTTAACCAAACGGTCATGTAAGGACACAGATTTCAGTGTTCTCTGCATTTAAATCTAATCATGTTCATGTTCATGTTCATGTGGTGTCTGAGTGGACTGGTTTGGCTGTTGAAGACCGTCCAACCCGATGAGTCAGATGGTCTCATGGGTAAGCTACTAGGTTTTGCCATTCATCTATGTTTCCCTTTGCCCTCATGCGCTGACAGCTCAGTTTAACCAGTGCCTGAACAGTCAGACAGGAGAGGGTTTGTCACAGTTCCTATTCAGTAATAACACACAGATGTACAACCCTGCTGAGGCAGAACCTGGAGCGCATTCAATGAGATGGAGAACCCATGGGAAGGTTCTAGTGGTAATGTTTTTGATCAAATGTTTTGGCATTCAAACGCATGCAACACTGTATTCGACGGTGCTTAGTGTATAAAATAATCCTCTGGCTGCTTTGAAGGTCAGTTTTACCTAAAATCCCTTCAGTGCTTGGCTGTGTTTCTAAGTGCTGTTGAACACAATAGAATAGAAAGACATGTTTGGTTTTTGGCAGGTTTAGTTCACAAAATCTAGCCTAATTAACTAATCAGTAATGATAAAATAAAAACATACAGTGATCCTGATTTGATTGTTTAACGGATGAGTCAGATGTAGATATGTTGAAGGACTCGCAGGCAGAAAACCCAGTCAGGGGGAAGCTGATTGCGGGAAATCTTGTTTCCGTCCAATCGTAGGATCTTCATCCTGGAGTAGTTCAACGGTCCCACCTCTCTACAGAAACTGGTCGTGTTGAACTCTGGGGTTAAACAGAGAAAGACATTTTTTCATTCCACACCATATGTCATTATTATCGTTAATCACAGTGGCAGCCACGTGCTCATTCATGTCTTGTCAAAACATTGTAGATACAAACCAGGGCAATATAAATAAAATGCATTATTATTATTATTATTTATTATTCAGAAGAGCTTTGTACCATGTGTTCGTCATATAAAATTATTTAGATGAAGCTCCTTAATAATCCACTGGGTCCGTGCTGCTATAACCGTCTGCGTTTAACATTAGATGAGACGTCTTGCAGGTGCTGCAGTGAAACCAGGGGCTGTGAAAACCACAACACCCTCTTTTGCTTTCTCACTTCATTTCAATGAAACTTCTGTCATCCCAGACCGGTTTGGCAAACAGACGCAGTGGTAGCCGTCAGACTGCTAGCTAGACGATGAGGTGTGTGTTATTGTGGAAGTGTTTTGCCCTCTGTCTGTCTCGTTGGTGCACGCTCTGCTTCATCATAGATGCAGAAACAAGAACACACATTTATTTTGCCAAAGTCCACGAGCCAAAAGCTGTACACCAGATCACAGCTGGTAAATAGCACTGAGTTTCACCTCATTCATCATCTTTTGTATTGGGATCATTATACTTTAAAATTGGTTATATGATCAGATAAATTCATTCTAAAACATGCATGTTTGGCAACCGCGTGTTGATGTCTGTCTCTGCTTTTTTGCACCGCAGTCGGTTATTGTTGGTTTAAGACTCAATTCCAGACTAAATTCAGACTCAAATTTCACTTCAAAAGTAATTAACTGACTAAAAGTTTATGCATCACCTTTCAAAACACAAGTTACAATATGTTATAGAAGACAAAAGCACAAATTACAGACCACATAACAGAGCATACATGGTAAACACAAGTTTAGAAAACATATGGAATCTGGTTTTTTTTTTGTTGTTGTTGTTTTGTTTTGTTTTTTTAATCATCCTCAAAAATGTTTACAGATTATATTTTGGATCTATTAATTTTTACCTGATTTACTTTATACAGCTTCTGGGAGCTGGTAATTTGTTTGCTATTTTCTTCTTACACATATAATTTATTATATATTTTATGGAACTGACTTTATATGATTTTAACTCAATATAAAGGCATTTCAGTGAAGGCTTGTGTTACACTAGATTTTCATTCTTACATGAGTTTAAACTAGAATCTATTAGCCTTTTTGATTTCCTAATAATGCTCTTCAGTCCTGAGAGAAGTATATCAGCGATGCTAAATACCAGTCAAAGAGGTATGAGACCTGGCAAAAGTGTGACGCTTTGTTATACAAATCCTGTCTGTCAAAAAAATGCAGAATGATGGGGAGCAGACAAAGAAAGTGGAGACGGGAGACTATAAAGCAGAACAGCATGTGCTTCTGGCCCATCTGGCACTCTTACTTCAGAATCCATCACAGATGTTTTCATACCACTCTCCTTTCCTCTAACCTCTTTCCCCTCCATCTAAACACTCCCTCCCCTTTTCTCTTCTCTCCTCCACCCTCTTTTCACTTCTTTTCTTTCCATCTCCTCCTGAGTCCCTCCCATTCCTCTTTTCTTCCATCCCCGACTCCCCTCGGCTTCCAGTTGCCCCTCCTCAATTTCTATGCAGCAACGAGGGCCGTCTGTGTCGGAGGAGGCGGGGTCTGCATCCTGGTATTTTACAGTTCCTGTCACATTTTCCACATTTCTGCATCTCGCTCACAGCGGGGTTTATGTGTCAGGCCTCTCCAGGTGGTCAGGCTGTGCTTTGCTGTTATAATGAAAGACTATATGGTTGCTTTTTAAAAAACACGCCTGAATATATGTGAGAAATTTCACACATATGAAGCCTGTACATGCAGAACACAAAGCAGCACATGCTTGTCTTGTGTGCATCCGTCTCACCTTGTATTTGATTGGCCTCCAGGTACAGATACTGCAGGCTGGTGGGGACTGTGGGTGTGGTCGTCAGTTTGTTATAGGAGAGATCCAGTTCCACTAAACTGGACAAGTTGAAGACCATCTGGTGGACGTTGTGACTCTGGAGTTTGCACTGACCGAGACGAAGGTACTTAAGTTGAGGTAATCCTTCAAAACTGTCCTCATCCAAAGCAGATAAGGAGTTGTTGGATAGATAGAGCTGTTGGATGGTGGATGGTAGATGTTTAGGGACAGATGTGAACAAGTTCCCACTGAGGTCCAACAGGTTGAGTCTGATTAGACCTGAAAAATGAAAGAAGACACACATAACTTGAGCTCATAGGACTAGATGGTACAATCCCTTAGATTATCAGCACTCGGAATTGAGTGAAATGGGATCAGGTTTTTTTTTTAGCATCACAGGGGTCATCAGGTGGGCACCCCCCTTCATTGGTGTTTCATTGATAGGCCCATGACACCTCCAGAGGGCTCAACGGCAGCACCTGGCGTCCCATAAAAATACATTGGTTATGCTAAAAAGTGTCTTAAGAGTAAATAGTTAAAGAATGATCAGATCACGTGATGTTTTCAAAGAATCGAAACAAAAAACATTGACATTGCACATTTATGCTATAAAAGTGGCCTCTGTCTGCATGTATGTGTGTCTCCTGATTTACACAAAATTTGGAAGGAGCTGACTGCTGCAGTTTGGCATATTTGTGTATTTTTGGTTGAGGAATAGACTAGCGTAAACGGCAAGTTGATAGTACCAATATTTTGAGAGATATTAGTCATTTTGGAATACAATCGCTTTACAATGTTGCTATACCCAGAACACTTACAGCATGCACAAATAAACAACAGCTTAAAAACGACCACATCTAGAACCCGTTTATCAATTTGAAGTTAATAGACTATCTAAAACCAGAAACAAATTAGTTTGATAGTTCTACCTTCACACATTCATATTGCCACTAATGCCACTATTGGTTTTACTTTTTCAAGTTCCAAAACAGTTCACTGAGCATGTTTGTACATTTAGAAGTATAGAAATTACTAGAAGTTACTATCTATCTATCTATCTATCTATCACTGGTTCATGCTTTTGCAGTGAATTCGACAGCAGTGCATGGCTGAGCTCCACTCTTTCTCCAAAATGTTCAAAGTAGTTTCTGTGTAAATGCAAAGGAAATGACACATTACGTTACCTTTGAGGTCTCCCTCACTTATGGTTTGCAGTTTGTTTCCCTGCAGCAGCAGCAGCTTCAGGTTGTGCAGGTTCTGGAAAGCTCCGGGGCTGATGCTGCTGATTTGGTTGTGGGCCAGTCGTAGCTGCCTGAGTCCAGCTGGCAGAGAATTGGGCACTGATGTCAGGTGGTTGTGGTTGGCAAACAAGTAGCAAAGCTCAGTCTGGTTCTGCAGGGCATTCAGGTCCAGCTTGTCATTCTGCAGCTGGTTGTGGTCCAGAATGAGCCAGCGCAGCCCTGTGATGTTGGCCAGAAAAGTAGACGACAGGGACGAGATGTTGTTGGCCTAAAAACAACAGAAAGTCATGCCTGATTGATTTTTTATTAAATGTTTTCAAGTGGCGACCCACAATGTACAATCTGAACAGGAAATGTGAAACCACTATAGGTTAGTAAAGACAACACACGTTCAGTGGCTGTGTCATTGTTTTTTGTACCTGTAGAAACAAGTACTCAATCCTGTTCGGCAGCTGCTCAGGGACATCTGCCAAACCTCTGTGGTCACAGTACAGCGCTGTGGGCCACTGGATGGGGCAATCACACTGCTGAGGACAGGCCTGTGGGTTGTTGGCCCTGAACCAGGCTGGGTCTATCCTTCCCTTCAGGCTCAGGACGCTGGGCTCACCCAGCAGGCGGTTGATCCACAAAGGAACACCCCCATATTCCAGGTCAACGGTGGTGAAGGTGGACTCACAAAAACACAGCAGCATCAAAACTGTAGCGTACAACAGAGCCATGGAGCCAGCTGCTGAGAAAATCCTGCAGGTCAAACATGTATTAAAAATCATTTTACAGGTAATGCTTCATATCTGGAGTAGAGTAAAACTACTGCAGAGACAACACCAAAGTGTGTCGGTTTGAACGAAGGGTTTCCAGCTGTGGAGCTTGAGGTCTGCACATTAACAAATCAATGAGACCAATTATGGAGCTGCATCAGAGCAGGTGTGAGCCAAGGATTTAGGAAATTAATTTGTTTGTCCATTGCAAAGCTTCAACTTTATGGCTATCATGAAATAATACTTAAGGGACCAAATCAGCCTTTTATGGCCTATGAATTCATGAATCATAAATGAATCGATACAAAAGAATGTACACATCCGATTTTATAGTTCTGTTTAGTGAGGGAAACACGTTTAACACAGGACAGAAGAATGTGCTGGTGCACATGAAGTTGGACTCAGATATTTGCACTTCTCATGAAATGATTGTGACAATGTAATTATTCTTGATAAATAAACTTGCACACCATATATAATCAGCACACCAGGTCAGATGTGTATAAATAGGAATAAAAAGGGAAATGTGTCTGAAAACCAAATTATTACAACTATATGGGTAACAGCTTATATAAGAATCCAATCAGTTGTTTCCTGCATGCACAGCTGAAATTGGATATTTTGTTGCCCTGAAGCTCAGTGTGTGGAAAAGCACACACCCAAATGTTCATTTACTGTCTTATGCAGGAGTTGGCAAGAAAAGTTTGCATCATCTGGAAGTGTGACTTGATCAGCGTGTTGTCTTTTACTTCTTCTAAAGTAGAACGCATGGTTGGAGTCAGATTAGCTGTCATGTAATCCTGCTTAAATAAACTACCTGGAAATAAGCAGATGAACTATTTAGATCTGAAAATTTCCAACTATGCCCGCCCTGCAGAGAGGAAACACTGGCAGATGAGAAGCAAATAACAGAATGACACGTACCTATTGATCAAGAGCTGCTCAACAGGGGCAGGTTGTCCTAAGGTTCCAGTCTGGAGCTGTATGGATCAGTGTGTGTTAATGCATCTGTATATGTGCATGTGCATGTGCATGTGTGTGTGTGTGTGTGTGTGTGTTCAAGCTACCAGCGGTGTTTACCCACTGTCTGAGGCATTCCTTTTCTACA
>JAPSES010125781.1:0-15990 GCA_029822895.1 Maxillicosta whitleyi
TTTGAGCCGGTCGGCTCTCCCGTGGTAGTTGACGGTAGGAAAGCCAAATGGCTCTTCCGTGGTAGTTCTAGTGTTAAGGCCTGATTTACTAAAGGTTTGCATGTGCAAAAACATGTGCAAACTTGACTGCACATGCAAAAACACATTGAAGCTGATCTAGTAACAGCGGATTGCGTCTCTCAGATGCGCAAAATAGCTTGCATTACCCATTTAGCGTATTTTCCTTGATGAATATGCAATATGTATTTTTCTGCCAGAATGTGCAAAATTATTGGGAGAAGTAAATGCAAATATTTATTTAGCACTCACAATATGATTTACCAAACCTGAAACTTGAGGCCCTGCGATGAACTGGCGGGTGGCCCTGCGATGAACTGGCGGCTCATCCAGGGTGTACCCCACCTTCCCATTCTGTTCTGAACACATTTTGGGAATGACATAAAAAAAAGAAATAATTTCAGACATATAACCCCCCACTTCATGGACCTGCCCCCCATGCATGGTTCCACCAGTGGTACATTACCATTAGGCCAGGACCCGACTCCTGAGAGATGTCTGTCTGTCTGTCTGTCTCTCGCTCGCTCACTCACTCACCCTCTCTTTGTCTTGTGCATGCAGGGGAGACCGCTCTTGCGCTGTACAACACACACACACACACACACACACACACAGTGCTGTCCACAGTATTGTTACATGGCATTATTATCTTACAAACACTAACAGAAAAATTCCTATTCACCCTTCTCTGTGGAAAAAGAGCAATTTCATATTCATTAGTGCTGGGGCATCCCAGAGCAGTTTTTATATCGTACTGTCTCCACGACGACAGCCATGCACACAAAATCCTCATTTTATTAGGGTGGTCTCTAGGGTGGACTTTGCATCTGTTGTCATTTGCGCATGCAATCTTAGTTGATCACCCATGACATGCAAATGAATAGCACAAGCAATTTGTAGCACGAGCAAGCGCATTTGCGCCCGCTGTTTGCATTCTTAGCAAATCAGACATTTAGACTCCTTTCAGTTTGCCTATAAGCAGGGTTGCAGCTGAAGCACTGATGATACTGTCAACAGCATCACATACCTGGTTAGCAACCATCTTGAGTACCCCATAGCTTATGCACATGTGTTCATTGATTTCAGCTCAACTTTCAACACCATGCAGCCACACCTGCTTGGGAAAACTGAGAGAGATGAAGGTAAATCTTTGCAACCTGAGGTGGTATCACTCCTTCCTGACACAGTGTACACAGCAAGGGTCAACAGCACCCTCTACGAACACGGATTGATAAGTACTGGTGCTCCACAGGGTTGTGTCAGCTCTCCTGTCCTCTTTACAGTGTACACAAAGGATTGTGTAACAACACACCCAAGGAACTTTATCATAAAGTTCTCTGACAACACAACTATCAAGCCGATGGTAGCCCATTGGACTACTCAAAAATAGAGAGACTTGTGTTGAATGTGGGCAACACAGAGGAGATGATATTTGACCCAAAGACTATTGGTGACCAGCACTATGATGACAGGCCAGTCATCATTAAAAGTGAACACATCAGTAAGGTGGATTCATAAAGGTATCTGGGGGTACACATTGACAAAATACTCCATCGTCTCTATGGACTGGAGCAGAGGATCAGAGGATCATGCTGTTCTTCTACTGGGCTACATTGGAAAGTACCATAAGATATGGCATTGCAGCCCAGTATGGCAACCTTTCACTTTTAGAAACATTCCTGAGGTCAATGTTAATAAGTGTGGCAAGTTTCAAATTTGTTACAAGAAGGGCACTTTTCAGTCTAACTACTACACTAGTGATTGTTCCAATGAAAAGTGAGCATACATACATTTTCTGCCTTTTTGTTCTCATCACTTCCGAGCAATGCTGTATATGGTGTTTGTGTATCCTGGTATCATGTTGTGTAACACAACAGTTGAACCAATGTTTAGGAACAACTAAGCTAAGAAAATGAAGATTCAATCCAGGAAAATTGTACTTATTTTTTTTTTTAATTGATTGGAGTCAACTAATTATCTCAGCTCTAGAGTTTATGTTTCCATGTTAGCTAATGATAGCAGGACCACTGAGACCATGTGTTCAGAGGAAATTGACTGCTGTGTGAATACAAACAGCATGGAAGAAACTGAGGTGCTTTGTTTTAGCTGAAATGTTGCTATAGTGTCCACTTGTGAGTGTCAGGGAGTATAGGCATATCAAGAAACTGGTTTTGACTGGCTCTATAGGCAAAGTGTCATAAGGTAACTTTTGTTATTGATGATTGATATTAGAGCTGCACGATAAATCATTTGAGCATTGTCATCACGATGTTTGTTTGCACAATAGTCACATTGCAGGTCCTGCGATGCTGGAAGCAAAAGAACTAATTGTGTTCTCATCTAATTTTAAGGGTACTTTACACATACTGTGCAGAGCGTTCCACCAATCACATTCATTCTTAATTAGTTTGCCGAAGCAGACCATACCCCCAACAAGGAGTGAGTCACTGGTAACAACAACTGGTAAGGTTTTGCTGTTCAGGAGGTAGCAAAATTATAAATGGTTCTTAAGTTTCATTTTCACATCCATTGAACAGAATGGACCGCACTGCCACCCCACCCCCCTCTCAATTTTTCAGTGATTTCAACCCCCTCATTTTTCATGGATCATCTCAGTCACAGTGATTGAGTTGCTTAGTGGTTTACACCACTGGCTTTGGTGCGGAAGTTGGCTGGTTTGATCCTCAGGTGGGTCCTTGCATAAGGTCTTTTGCGTGATACATACCTATACACACAGCCAAGGTGCCCCATTGTGCCATTCCCAAGCCCGGATGAATACAGAGGGTTGTGTCAGGAACCGAATCCGACATAAAATCAAACATGCAAATCAACATGCAAAGCTGATTTACTGTGGCGAACCCTGAAGGGAAAAGCTGAAAGAAACTTACTTACTATCTCATGCATAGTAAAGACACCACAAAATCTTAGACATGATGCACAACCACAGACGTCTGTGGCCACACCTTTCATTGTTTCACTGTCATGTAAAAACAGTAGGTTTGTGTAGTGGGAATAATTCAACTGTCCATATAGGTACATATGGAAAGAACAACATGAAGGTTTTATATGTGGAACATGTGAACTTTAGAGAATATTTTTGTGTATTAATAATTCTCTGTGGATGGAAATGTCCAGACCAGAAATCAAAGCTTCATGTCGCTAAATCCAGAGCTTTTCAGTCAAAGTGGATCAATTACACCGATGAAATTTTATATTAAACGTGTTCTTCTGTGATGTGTAGATTTAACATTGCATGTCTGTCACATGTGTCAAAACAGTTGCAAGAACGTGAGTCTAAGAAAAGTAACAGCTGGTACACTGACACCCACTGAAAGTGCTTGATGCTATAGCAGGTTACCATGGCAACTGACTGTGCACCCTCTGTTTCTGACAGCTGTTCCCATGGTGCCTGTTTTTGGCGCCCCTGGAGTCACACTGGGAGGAGAGATAGATAGCTTCTCATGGTCAGAGGTCACAGTGATGACGTCAGTGTCATGACGATGTCATGTTATTTTTCCATTAATATTACGTATGGATCAGTGTAGCTGTCCTTTGTGTCAAACTCTAAAATATCTTTTTTTTTTTTTTACATTTTTTGTTCTGCCTTTGGGACAACATTGATCCAATGTTTTTTGTCATGAGTGGATTTTTGATAATTGTCTCCACTTTATAGATATTACTGAAGTCCACTCATCCAGTTTCTGAAACACTTAGCCCTAATGAGAGTCAACAGGGTGGAGCTGGTCCCAGCTACCAGTGGGCAAAGGGGTTGTTCACCCTGGATATGTCGTGAGCAGAGGTTTACAATGATGAAGAATCACGAGAAAGAAAAACAAAGAGAGAAATACTGGCTGCTAGACTCATGAAAAATGTTGACCCAGAGAGTCACAGAACTCTGACATTCATTATTTATTTTAAGGAAAAAGGAAAGGAAAATGAAAAATTAAGGAAAAAATGACTTGTTGAGATTAAAAATCTCTTTTGCAAGAGAGTTCTGGCCCAGTCAGCTGAAGCAGACACTACATAGAGTTCAGCTATACATTCACATTAAAAACATACATAAAACACTGCCAATAATGTAAAAGGTTCTAAAAATATACAACATGTTCATTAAAAGCATGTCAAAGCAGTACCTGATTCAGTCAGTTAGATAAACATCTACTTCCACATTTGTCATTTTCCTATTCATTTAACATGACTGTGAATGTATTCAAAAAGGAAGGCAGTAGAAACAGAACTTTTAAAAGCTTTTTTTCAGAAAGACAACAGATCCTGGAACCAGAGACTGTAATTATTGAAGGCACATGACTGCCAACTGCAGATTGCAAAAGAAATGTGGCTTATTAGATATGCATATTGTGTATATTATGAAGTTGCCTAAATCACATTTTTGCAGTTCAGTCTGTCATGAAAAAAAAAAGGTAATAAGAAAAAAAATAGGTATAGGCCACTTTTGGATCTATATTCTAAACATAGCCCAAGGTTATTACAATTTCCATTATGTATGTCACTGCTTACTGCTTCATCAATTAAAAAAATTAAAAAAAATTCAATGTCCCTGCCCACCCATTGTATGCATCCACTGCCTAGTCAGGATGTGTCCGGTCAGCTGGTCCACCTCCTTGTTCCATCTGCTGTCTCCGCTCTAGCTGGAAACACTCTGATGAAGAGGACTGTACAGTTGGATTTATATTGTTAGCCCATGTCCTGCTTTGGCAAAGTTTTTATTTGGTAACTTATGACTATGTTTGGTTTTCTTTTCCTGTTGCCGAGACGCTTTGAGGGAATTACATAATATTTTGTTTGGACAGCTTGTGTTCTTGCAGTAAACCCTGGCAAAGATAAATGCTATTACCCGGTGGTTCTGTAAAGCCACAGCATTGTTCATCGTGTTTGGATGGGTTATGGTGGACGACTGTCATCTCTTTGATTATTCTTACCACAGAAAGCTGCTGATGACAGATCAGCTACTATGTTTATTACCTGTAACCTGCGCAAGAGCTGAGCTTTGTTGAGGGGAGGACATGTCTGCGTTCAACATATCCAGGTGAAGTGGCTTTAAGTCGTTATATCGTGGAAACACATGAAAATAAGGAATCTGTACATTACCTTGTATTTTGGGGTGGAATTTTATACCATCACTGCCCTTTAATAGATGACAATTAACTTAAATTGAGATTAGATTTTTACTTAGTATTCTGTCAGCAAAATAAGTTGCAGTTTCGTTGCATCAAGCTCCACTCATACCTTCTTGTTAAGTTGAAGAAATTTATATTCCTCAATTTTACCTCAATAAATGTCACTGCCAGACATTGTCTTGGTAAATTTCACAGTTTTCCAACCAAACCTCAGACCTGCTTGTAAAGTCAGTGTGTTGTCAGAAACAACTACTGTTTGTGTGCTTCCACAAATAGATGGAATGGCTGCAAAGCTGTGAATGAAGCCATCTCCCCTCTATCTCACCCACTAAAAGAGGTAATTAAAGTGCCTGTCTAAGTCTCTGGTATGAGCACCATCCTATGCTAATGCAGTATTCCTTTGACACATTCTGTTGAGACAACATAGTGGGTGTTTTTACATGGCCTGATTTTCAATTCACTCTCAGGTTATTTCCATCACAGGCATCCTGGGAAGCAAAGAGTGAGACAGACTGCAAAACTGAGCTGAAGTTTCATGTAATTGCGTATGATTTTTGAAAGGCATCTTTCAAGTGCTGCCTTAATTGCCAGTTATTCTGCTGGAAATGTTATTCTCCAACATATTCAACATGGCTTTGTGTTTCTGTTTGAGTTATTTATTTAGAAATGATTAAGATATTCATAAACTCATTCACATCCTTTGCAGATTTTTTTTTTTTTTCAAACATATGGGTGTTTACTCTAGATTCGGGAGGTTCTTGAATCTCAATGCTAAATGGTAAAGTTTTTTGAAAAGTTTGGGAAAGCACCTCTAATGGCCTATCTTCAACCTCTTCTCCTTCGACAGAACACTGCATCAGCAGTTCGAGAGCTACAAACAGGAAGTGCGTCGCATTGGGGCGGAGACACGGCGTCAGCAAACCCAGCAGAAGGATGACACGCCCACCTGCGGGATCTGCCGCAAAACCAAGTTTGCCAATGGCTGTGGCCACCTTTGCTCCTACTGCCAGACTAAATTCTGTGCTCGTTGTGGAGGACGGGTCTCCCTACGATCCAACAATGTGAGAAACCTTCACCTGAATCACTCTTCTTTCCCCCGTTTATGATCACTGCTCTCTTGCTGCAGCTGGTATACACTCTGTCCTGCTTTTCTGTGTTTGTCACTGTCTGCTTCTGTGCTTCCTAGTCACACTTTGGTCAGAACAAAGTGTATTGGAAGAATGGCTTGGCAACAGTCATAGGCCGTATAGGCACATTTTGATTCTGAATCTATAGTGTCATAATTTAAGAATGGTTATAAATTATTTGAACTTAAACACTCACTAGTCACAGCATCTGTGTTGTCTTGTGTCTCCTGTGACTGCAGCCATTAAACAAGCATGTCTGACAGTGACAGCAACGTGGCCAGACAAAATACAAGAAAAAGATGAAGGAATGTAAATAAATAAGAACACCTGAAACACTATGCATACCTCCACTAAAATGTATTGTGAGTTTGAGCCAAATTTTCAATAGGCAGCAACTATGAATATGCGTTTTTTTCCATCTACTTGCGTTTGACGTGAGACATGACGCCTCTTTTAGCTTTCACTCCATTTATCTCATCAAATCTTTCTTCTGGATCATATTATGTTTCAGAATCTTGTACAGTTTGTCAGGGTGAACATTGTCAGCTCTTCATACATGGTAACATTTCATTGTTTTCCATGCACTATGGCACTTGCATTTCTTGATTGTACAGTATTAAATTAATGACTTATAGATGCAAGCTCAAGTCTTCCCAAAAAAATATATTGAGGTTTTCTTCAAATTTTCAGCTCTGGAATGTTCAGCGTCCTTTTTAGTCATCCTCTCGGCACCCTAATACTGTATCAACAGATTTTTTTTCCCACAAAATTCTGCCTTGTAGAATTACAGGTTCCACAAGGATGGTCTAGTGTTAGCTGAGCATAAAACAAGCTGATTTTGATGGGCATGACCAAGGCTCATCTGAGTCCATGTGCTTCTGTTTACAAAATGAGTATACCTCATCTGCCCTGTAAGAAATATTGACACATGCTTTCGCAATATTTCTAATTTCGAACCATAGTACTTGTATACAAAGAAAAGCACATATCAGTGCCTCCACACTAATGCCGACAGCAACACCAGATCATGAAATACATTTCCAAAGAAGGATTTCACTTCTCTCATTTCAAAGATGGGAAAGAGATATCGATAATGTAAAATTACAAATAGTATTTGTTTATAATTGTGAAGAGTTGCACAACACTTGTATTACTTAAATTTCACTCATATGCTTTGAGCTAGCATCGATGTTACATCAACCGGGCTGTTAGCTGCAAAATTATTGTTACAACAACTGGAACAAGGTCACAATATATCAAAACTGAAGGAAATTACAGTGAAAATAGACTTAAATAAAAATAGACTTATTTGGACAGAGTTACTTGCTGGTCCAGAGAGAGTTGGTATCGATCCCGGTGTAAGTGTAAGATGTCCTGCTAATCCACATCTGTACTACCCCAAGTTTCTAAAACAATAGTCAACAAAATGTTTGCAACAAACTACCACATGTTTTGGGAGTTGTTTGGGCACATTCCCTGCATAAATAAATGCCAACCACAAGCTGTTTTGTGGCTCAGATGTTGGAAGAAGAAAAAGGCTTTTCTTGTCCTTTGTACACTCCAGTTCAGAACAGTTTCTGTTGATTTCTATGCATGTTGGTTGAAATCGGGGGTGGCGGTTCAAAACTATGAGGGTGGAGTTTGTGCTGAGTTAGTGTCGTATAAAACCAAAAAAGGTGGAGTTAATGATGTATAAAACCAATCTGCCAAAACAGCCTATTTGATAGTACTCTTTGAGCTATGTTGACGCACACACACACACACACACACACACACACACACACCCCGGAGCAAGGCAAATACCGGTCAGTTTTTCTTACAACTTTGGGGACCTAGGCAGGCTGGGGGAACTCAAATTTATGATCAAAATCCTCAAAAAAAAACAAAAAAAAAAAAATCATGCCAGGTGCCCTTTAATTGAAGGTCTGAACACTTGAATGGAAACACACCTACTGTGTAGTTTGCTTCCAAATAAAGAATGGCAGCTTGCTTTTAGTTTTATCCCTTATCATAAGTGTCAAATTATTATTTTTTGTCTTTCTCTAGTGATTTATCACCATTTATTATAATGTGATCCTCTGCATTTTTGCATTTTGGTATATATGTTCATAAAAGCTCATGAAAGTAAATTTAAAGATTATTATATAAAAATACAAAAAAAAAAACCAAACAAAACATCTATCTAAAAAGTTACTTTTTCTGCAAAATGTATCATTACCTGAACATTAAAAAAACAACAACAAATGTGTCCATCACTTGTCATTGATCCAACTTCATGGGTTTTATTGGTGAATCAGTGTTGTAGAAGATAATGGTGTTTCCATATTCACTACAGAGCCTCTGAACGTCAAAATGGATCATATCTGATGACCATGAAAAGACGGTAGACTATACTTTACACAAATTACTTTTATGCATTGATAGGATTAGTGGATCAAGAAGTCTTAAACATTTTAGATCAGTAGATACTATTGCTCAGTGATGGATGATTGGGTCTTTAAAGGTCTACCTGTACTGCTTACATTCTATTTATCTTTTTTCTCAGTTTCATCTATAAATTGCCAAAAAAAAAAAACAAAAAAAAAAAACATAACACAATATCTGAAGTAATAATAATAATAATAATAATAATAATAATAATAATAATTCAGTAGCTAAACTAACAATGGCTGTTTTATTTAAGATGATCACAATTACTAAAAAATCTCAGTGCTGTAACATGTGCTGTGGCACCCATGCATAAACTGAACATGTTAGTGTTATTTTAAAACCTGGCTCTATTTCATTCACCATACTGTGGGCAGACCTCCAAGCCCAGTGTGGACATCCTCCTCAGTATCTTACCTGACTATAGGCCCTCCGCCCTTGGCCTGCTGCTCCCCAATCTGTTCACTGCTCCTACCTCAGTTCATTCTAGTCACACTGAGACCAAATGTAGGCACAATTCATAGGCCAGTGAGATTAGTAGATAAACATAGCCATTGATAATACAATCACAGCAGGCAGACTTTTATAATGTGAACGACACAGGAGGTAAACATGATATAAATGCAACCGAAGCCAAGTATAAAACAGAAATAGCGCTGAAAACTTAAGTCACTGTTTTCTTTTTACTGGAATTTAAATAGTCTGAGAACAGTATAGAAAATGGAATCGATTTAGTGCACTGTACACACTGTACGTTATGATAATTACTCTATTTGTCACTATACATCTTTAGTTGAACTGCTTAGTGGATCTGAGTGTATGTTTGTGTTAGTTTGTCTCTGTGTATGACACAGTTGTTCAATTAATGCATTTGTGTCTCACAAATTTAATTTGAATTGAAATACGCCAAATACTGAACATGCATTATTCACTACCTAGTTTTTTTCATAACTGCACTCCTTTCCACTTACTGTTTGAGGCTTTGAATAATAATTATCATGTGTCAAATTCTTTCTTTCACACATTTCATGATGCAAACTTACACACACATCACCCGTGATGTAACCTGGGGGTCATTGGGCATTTTGGGTATTTCAACATAATACACCCTTGCCTAAGTGACCCAGCTGAGGTTGATTAAGCCCAGACTTGTGTCTAAGTAGCTTGTTTGGGCGCAAATTCACAGCCATCTGCGACATCCAAGATCTTCTTGATGGCTCTCTTGCTATGCAGCCCTCTCACTCCCAGTTTATTGAGTGCCCTACAGAGAGACTGGCCTGCGAAGCCCCTACACCCAATTTCGATGGGGTCACACAGTCCTTCATACCTTAGTACGGTATTTGTTTGACAGAGCCTCACACTTGGATTGTTGCCAAAAGGCCCCCTGCTCATTTGAGCATTGGTGTGCCTTCTTCCAAGCATTGACAAAAGTGATAATATGGTTTGTTGGTTGCTGCTGCTTGCTGTTGATAATCCCTGTACTGATGACCTCTGCAATGACCCTTGGCACTCAGCAGAGCAGTAGTGCTCCTCTCCTAGGACTCTTGGGCAGCAGCTTAGGGATCCAGGGATCCTCTTCTCGTGCAGAGTTGGCATGCTGGAGTCTTTGTCAGACACCAGCAGAAGAGGTTCGACAGGCTGGGGAAGACGGCATAGACTGAGTGGATGCGGAACATTGTCCAGTGTGTTCGAACTTCCAAAGTTCTGACTGTGAGATTTTCCAGTCCAGAACCTGGACCTGTTGAATGACTTTTAGTGTTGCATAACTTTTAGGAAGGAGTTGAGACAGGCTGTGGGTGGTCAGGATGTGCTTCCTGATGACTGGACAACTACAGCTAACGTGATCAGGGAGACAGGGAGGAGAGTACTTGGTGTGTCATCTGGAAGGAAAGTAGATAAGGAGACTTGGTGGTGGAATGAGGAGGCACAGGAGCATATACAGAGAAAGAGGTTAGCTAAGAAGAAGTGGGCCACTGAGAGGACTGATGCCAGTAGACAGGAGTACGGGGAGATGCAGTGTAAGGTGAAAGTAGAGGTGGCAAAGGCCAAACAAGGGGCTTATTATGACTTGTATGCCAGGTTGGACAGTAAGAAGGGACAGACTGATCTATACAGGTTGGCAAGGCAGGGAGCTAGAGATGGGAAGGACATGTAGCAGGTTAGGGTGATTAAGGATAGGGATGAAGTGTATTGACAGGTGTCAGTAGTGTGATGGGAAGAGGGAAAGAGTACTTTGAGGAGTTGATGAATGAGGAAAATGGAGAATGAATGAAGAGAAGAAGGGTGACTGTTGTGGACCAGGAAGTAGCAAAGATGAGTGAGGATGAAGTGAGGAGGGTACTGAAGAGGATAAAGAGTGGAAAGGCAGGTGGTCCTGATTATATTACCTGTGGAGGTCTGGAAGTGTCTAGGAGAGGTGGCAGTAGAGTTTCTGACTGGGTGTTCAACAGGATCTTAGATAATAAGAAGATTCCTGACAAATGGAGGAGAAGTGTGCTGGTGCCTGTTTTTAAGAACAATGGAGCTATTCAGAGTTGTGGTAACTACAGAGGAATAAAGCTGATGAGCCATACAATGAAGTTATGGGAAAGAGTAGTGGAAGCTAGACTGAGGACAGAAGTGAGCATTTGTGAGCAACAGTATAGGTTCATGCCAAAACAAGACTACTACAGATCCAGTATTTGCTTTGAGGATGTTGATGGAGAACTACAGAGAAGGTCAGAGGGAGCTGCATTGTGTCCTTGTAGATCTGGAGAAAGCTTATGAAAGGGTGCCCAGAGAGGAACTGTGGTACTGTATGAGGAAGTCAAGAGTAACAGAGAAGTATGTTAGAGTGGTACAGGACATGTATGAGGACTGTAAGACAGTGGTGAGGTGTGCTGTGGGTGTGACAGGAGTTCAATGCAGAGGTGTTACTGCATCGGGGACCACCTCTGAGCCCCTTCTTGTTTGCTGTGGTGATGGATAGGCTGACAGACGAGGTTAGACAGGAATCTCCATGGACTATGATGTTTGGAGATGGCATTATGATATGTAGTGAGAGCAGGGGTGAACAGGGAGAACAGCTGGTGGAGAAGCTTGAGAGGTAGAGATTTGTCCTGGAAAGGAGAGGAATGAGGGTTAGCCGCAGCAAGACAGAGTACATTTGTGTGAATGAGAGAGACCCAAGTGGAAGAGTGAGGTTACAGGGAGAAGAGATAAAGAAGGTGGAGGATTTTAAGTGCTGAGGGTCAACAGTCCAGAGCAATGGAGAGTGTGGAAAAGGGTTGAAGAAGTGTGTGCAGGCAGGATGGAACAGGTGAAGACACGTGTGATGTGTGATACAAGAGTCCCAGCTAAAATGAAAGGAAAGATGTACAAAACTTTTGTGAGACCAGCCATCTTATTTGGTCTAGAGACAGTGTCAGTAAGGAAAAGACAGGAGGCAGAGCTGGAGGTAGCAGAGATGAAGATGCTGCGGTTCTCTTTGGGAGTGACTAGGATGGATAGGATCAGGAATGAGTACATTTGAGGGACAGCACATGTTAGAGGTTTTAGGGATAAAGTCAGAGAGGCCAGGCTGAGATGGTTTGGACATGTCCAGAGGAGAGACAGTGAATATATTGGTAGAAGGATGCTGAGTCTGTAACTGCCAGGCAGAAGGCCTAGAGGAAGACCAAAGAGGAGGTTTATGGATATAATGAAAGAGGACATGAAGGTAGTCGGTGTGAGAGAAGAGCATGTAGAAGACAGGGTTAGATGGAGGCAACCGATTCACTGTGGAGACCCCTGAAGGGAAAAGCCGAAAGGAAAAGAAGAACTTGCTCCAATTGGGTCCAGGCATCCCCACAATCCAACTTGAGCAGTTTTCCTCCATCTCTGCTCAGACGTTCTCCTGGACCAACTGGGACCTTTCTTTCCCCTTGGCCTTGTTGAAACAATGTTTTGGGTTGCTGCCAATCCCAGCCCATCCTGTTGCTACTGGTCTAACCAGCACACTGTGCCTCACTGTGATTCAGCCCGGTCAACTGCACCTTGAGCCCTGCACTTCCTGCCATTTCTTACTTCTACGGCAGCTGAAGAGACCTTGATGTCTTCTGAATCTCTATGCTGCAACACCTATCTTGCCCGGGTGGCCATAAACTCCTCCATCAGACTTCTGAAGGGGAGTTGCAGCTAATTCTTCTCCCTAAAGAAGGCAATGATGCTGAGGCTCTGAGGTAGGCCCAACCACCTGCATAGGTACTGGATGACCTTCCTCTCATAGCCTTCAATGATAGTTAGTGACACTTGGTAGACAAGCAGGGGCCAGAGTAGTCATGGCAAGAAACCATTCTGGTAGATCAAGGCTTTGAACTTACCCGACAGTCCTGACTTGTCCACTACTGTGAGCCACTAACTTGCTGCCAGGTGCTTGGAGTGCTGCAGTGTCTTTCAGTGCTGTCAAACATCTCGCCCAAGCTCTCAACAGGCTTTTCACTGACTGATGCAATATGTACACCTCAAAGGGAGAAACAGAATTTATGAGTAATCTTCCTCCTTTTCAGAACCAGGGATCATGACTTGGTTCGCTTGAAGGCCCTACTTCACCAGCATATTCATGGCCAAGGCAAATGACAACACTGAGATTGTGCATCCTGTAATGATGTCCTTTTTCTAACTGATGAACTGCAGATGGTACTACTCCAGAGGTGACTCTCAGGTTGAAGCTGTTGTAGTAGTCCATGATGAGGTCCCTGACCGTACCTAGAACATGGTGTCAGTCAAGTGAAGTTTCTACCAGCTTCTGGGTGAGTGGCCCGTATTGGCTAAATCAAGCAACAGGACTACCAGATATCCTCTCTTGCCTCACAGATGAGCTGGGTGGCAACTCCTGTGTGCTCAATGCACCCTGGTACTCTTGATTTCAGGTCAAATAGATGTTTGATCTCTGTCATGTTGGACTTCGATTGACAAGTTTATATGGAAGCTTCAGCTTCCTCACTGACCAACATGGTCTTCTACAGTTTAAAGTTATTTAAGAGTCTACTTTCAAGAATCTGATCTTCACCAGGTCTAAATGTAAAAAGTCATGATATTTGATTTGATGATTTGATTTTTTTTCCTGACAGACTTGACAGGCTCATCCACTGTAGTTCATAGGTATGAAGACTGGAAAAATGACTTTGCTACACAAAGCATCACTATGGTAGTCTTAAGCATTAGTTACCCAGGACCCCTTGTATTCCACCCATTTACTCCACATACAAACACATCTGGCAGCAAAACAACAACATCATGGTAATTAAATTAAACTCATACTTGCTTAGTAATTACATAAACTATAGTAATTTAACATCTTACCTAAATTCCAAAGAAGTGGGAATGCTGTAAACAGAATGAAATGATTTGCAAACCTCATAATAAAATGGTTTATCTAATATGAAATATAAATAAACTGTAAAACAGAACTATTTTGAATTTGATGCCATTAAAATATCCCAAAAAATTTGAAAGAGAGACAACAATAGGTTGGAAAAGTAAGTGGTCCTAAAAAGAAACAGTTGTAGCAACATTTACCAACTAATAAGACAACATGGCAGTTATTGGGTATAATAAGAATATCTTAGGGAGGCAGAGGTATCTGCTAAGAACTGTAAATTATGGAACATATTTCTCATGTAAAACTGCAAAGACTTTGAACTTTTCAGTTGATAATGCAATCAAAAAATTCTGAAAATCTAGAGTAATCTTAATATGTCACTATTGCATTAGTTTTGTATTGTATTACATTGATTTACTTTTTTTTTTTTTTAAATAAATGATGGGCCTCAGATATTAAATGTCTTAAATCATACATACTTTAACAAGATGAATTGAAAACAAGTGGCCAAAGTGCTGGTTATCCTATTTTTTCAATGCATATGATAGTGTTCTTATATATATATTTTGGTTTATGTAGATTTATATAATAGATTTACCACTTTAGCGGATCTTGGTTATTTGATTATTCTATCAGACTTAAACAGCGAAAATGCCAGCACTTTGACCGTTAGTCTCAAGAATAAAGATAGAATTTTATTACGTACTTTAAGTTAACAGTAGTTAAGTTAAAATAACCTCGGGGCACCACCTGATTAATTAATTTATTACAGGGAATCAGGACCCTGTTTTAGGATCAGATTGATCAGATGTTATAAAGAAATCAGTCTCATTAGTCTAAAGGCACTACACATTTATGATTTGCTGTGAGATCGTTCTGCGGTACAGAGGACTCGAAAGTAACTCAAGTACACAAAGAAAGAGAATTTCCTTTCTCTTTCTTTCTCTTCTTGCTTTGTAAAAGTATAACATTTATTGACTAAACTACAACACATACAACACAGAACAAAGAACAAAGAAGAGATTAAATAGAGGTGAGGAGAGTTACGGTATGGACCATGAGGAGTTTAGAAGGCAGAAAAAAAAGTTTACCTGGATCAGACTAGTGTACTTTATCATCTAATAAACCAACTCAGGCACCATCCAACTCAGGTATCTTACTCTTGTGATATGTTGGTCTGGAGACGTTGTGGGTTGGTTCACACATGCTGAAGTTGTCTGGTTGTGGGGAATGCGACTCCAAAGTGGAGCTTTGGAGGCCGGAGCACAGCTGAAGGTGCATCATGGAGATGAGCAGAGTTGCAGGAGTGTACAGTGTCGATGCAGCGTGGAGGTGCGCAGTCAGCGGAGCAGGACGGAAAGAGCAAGAGAGGCTTTGTGGAGAAGACTCAGGATGAAGAAACTTTCTGCAGGGGCCAGAGAAGGCACAGGAGCTTGAAGAGAGGAGTAAGTTAAAGAGAAGAAGATGAGTCTTCCCAAAGAAGAACTCTGCCGAAGGGTCATAAGAAGAAGGGGAAGAGAACTGAAGAAGAGAGAAGTTCTTTGTGCCTTATATTCTTTCTTTTGGGGGTGTGTTCGATGCTACCCAGAAATGAATATCGATGAGCTCTTGTCTTTGTCCTTTTGGCACTTGTCCCACCCATTCTGCATCTCATTTGAATATAGGGATTTCCAGATCTCATGTTGCATTGGAATCTTCCCCCCTGGGGGCCGAATCATTCTCCCTTGGGGGCCTGGAGATGCTGTCTGCACTCTAAAGGTGCTTGCACACTGAGATAAAATTCGTGGGATGGCGGGTTATTCATCCCACCATCCCACTAATTCCAAATGTGTTCCCACTGACGACACGGGACGCCGAGTTAACTCACCTCGGCTTTTTAACCCTCCTCCGACCCTACACT